>LD700008.1:715635-769819 GCA_003118335.3 Papilio memnon | reverse complement strand
GAGCGACCCCCCCACGAGGACCGGCGTCGCGGGACAGGCCAGCCGGCCGAGCCACCGGCGTGGCGTGACCCGTGATTAGCATACCCTGCGATAAGGTTGCCCGTCCTGTTGCAGTGTATCCCTCAAGCTGGACATGTTAATTGCTGCTGCTTTAATGTATTCCTACGAGATGTCAAGTGGAGTTAAGAAACTTTCTATTCACTAGGATAGGACAGTGTTAACTTACGGAGTTAATTAGCGCGTGGCTCCCGGATAAGACTTGTTGCTTTGAGTTAGGGTTGTAATTGCTACATACTAGAGCACATCTATGTTACTGATGGTAGGGTTGCCAAAATTTGTTTACTAATTTCTTGAAGACATTAACTTAAAGAAAAAATTAAATGCGAAAGTTTATATGGATGGATGTTTGTTCGAAGGTATGTCCAGAACGACTCAACGGGTCTGGTAAATTTGGCACAGAGGTATTTTTTTTAGTTCATTAATAACAATTTCAATTCAGTAGTACTTAATAAATGAACCATAGCGAGAGGCAAATAAAACAAATTAAAGATAATTTATAAAATTTACACCGATTAAAAAACATTTCTTAACCGACACCATGCCGAATCTGTTACTTATCAACAACACTTAAGTTATGCGTAACCGACACCGACAATAATTATACCTCGCATAACTTACGATAAAAAGTAACTTGATTACCAGTTTGACATACAGTTGCTGAAATTTAATGAAGTACCAAAATCGGTTCGGGCGGAAATTTGGCGCTGTGGGCCACTGCCCAATATGTATTGATAACAGTTATTTGGTCGAATTACTCGCGTCCTGTCTCATTATAATGACGAGACGAGATAAATTATGGATCCAAGTAATGTGATTGGTATCTACATACATCGTGTTACTTGCCTTGCTACAGACTTTTTATGATTTTGCTTGTCTTACTTGTAAAAGGAATTAATGACTATTAGGCGTTTAAGGTAAGAGATTTCCAAACATCAACTACAACTGCATTAGCAATACTTATTTAAAGAGATGCTGTCGTGTATTTGTCATGTTATTTTGACTGGACTACGCAATTGGAGTTCAAAGAACATGTCACGTATCAAAGTCTGAACTGTCAGCAAGTACCGCGAGCCAACTGTCCTATAAGGTGTGCAGTGCGCAGGCGCAGACGAAGGCGCGGGCGGCGGGGCCTTCCACGAAGTTACAACAGAGCGCGCGAGTGCCGCAGCCCGCAGCGGTCGTGTGTTGGTGTCGCAACATGGCCGACAATGCATTGTAAATTACCGAGACATCGCAACAAGCGGCGTATGAATAATGCAGCTACACGCGCGCCCGCGCGATAAATAACGATTATAATTTTATCGCGATCGGTAATAAATCGCGCCATTGAATGCCGCGGTGTGCGTCCCCCTCTCCCGTGCCCCGCGCCCCGCGCCCCTCCTCCTCGCTCGGTACGGCGAACATGTTGGTAATTTTCCTTTTGTTGTGCGGACACACGAACAATAAGATTGATGAATATTGTCATAAAACTATATAATATTCAAAATCTTGTAATATAACTATGGACGTTTAACGCAACAAGCATTACGAAGATGTCTCTAAAAATTTCCCACTTTGATAAAACGGCACACAGCCTATATTACAGAGTATGTATAAAATGTATTTCCCGTCAAAGACCAATCCGGTAAAAAAAATATTTTGTAGTTCATAGTCATTTCAATGCTGGCCACGTTAATCGTCTGTGTGTGCTTGCATCGTGCGTATTAGAATGCTTAACTTTTTGCACAATTCCGCGGAGATTTATGTCTGCGAGTCACAGATTTATGAGTGACGGAACACGGACAATGTGAGATACTGTCACGACGTTGTTGGCGCAGGGCTTGTAAATGTCACTCAATAAAAACTATTTTTATTTACGTCGAGAAAGCGAGTTATTTAAATGGACATTATCGGAGCTGCGATCGCTCTACACTGCTTCTTTGCGACGGCTACAATGTATGGAAAAAGTCAAGTTTACTACTGCCGTAAGAAATGTAATTAGTGCTGATACAAGACGTATACAGGATGTAAAAAATGCGATTCCTACATTGTATTGTGACTACTGAATTCGTTTTGTAACTGCATTAATTCTTGATACGTTGCCTAATGCGGATATATTTGAAATATGTTACGCGTCATTAGCTGGACATTTTGTTTTTCAAACATTCATTTGTTTTTATATACTGTACATTTTTATGCATAGAATTTCCTGTCATTTTTACCTTTTACAAAACAAACGCAGTCCCGTATTTGTTAACGAAGTTAGTAAAATAAGAATTATTAATTTCATTTGTTTATCGAAACGGCAACCCTGGCTGCTTTGTTGATTCTCATATCTGTGTTACAACTTTATTGACCACCTTCCGCAGTTTATTCCACAGGCCACACCTATTTAATTTTAACTGTTATTATTGTAATAACGATAAGTTAATGTATGTCAAGTAACAATTTATTTGCTGTTATTTGTAATGAAAGTACCGGAGACCTTTATTTACTGGTCTGACGTAAAAAGAAGTTTTAATGAACATAATTGTAAAAAGTAAACTCAACAATAACTGTTCTTTATAAAAAGAACTTCCTGCAATTAATAAAATTAATATCATGAAATACATGACAAATAATCACTTCAAAAATATAAAGTCAGGTTTAAGTAAACAGCCTACGTCAAACAAATGAGCCGTCAATTAAGTTAACGATATTAAAAATAAGTTGAACAATTAAATTTAAATGTTACTCAAGGAAATCGAAAAAAAAAACTTTCACAGGAAGATAATTGTTCATTGTCTGCGGTGACTGTAATTACGTACTAAATGAATTAAGTCAATTGATTAATTGCGCAATTTATTCATACTATTAAAGGTCTCATTGACACGCTAAAGGTGAACGAGGCAGTTATCGACGAGGTAAATACATTGAAATCGATGTTTTACTGTCAATGTGCGCTGCAAATTAAACGATCAGATAAAGTATTGAAGTATAAAAATGTCTTGCGTCAGCACTCAGCATGACGAAAATACAAAATATATTTACTTATTGAACGAACCAAGCTATATCCAAATATTATTGAATTACGTATTTATTCACTTTTTAGCGCGATGCGAAGAATTTAAAAGACGTCAACACTCTACTAATAGGATTTACTACGGAGCTGTTGACGTCATTCATTGTGTTAATAATAATTGTGACGTAAGAAAATTTTGTGAAAAATTTATATTTATTGATGTAATGAGAAAAAATGCTTACTAAATTCTACAACAAATCAAACATTGCTAAAATTTAGACAACAAGACTTAATAAAAGCTTAGATTCTAACTAAAAGACGTTTAGTTACTAAAAAACTATTTGTTTATGCCTCTTGTAATATGGACATAATGAAACGCTGGTACTAGCTTGATCTTGTTTAATTACTTATAATATGAATTACATTTTGGTTAGATTAACGGTCACTTGATTGGCGCGAGATATGATGCGTGGCCGCGCAGAGTGACAGACGAAGAGCAAGAGAGTGAATGATTGTCCAATAGGGATGTCCGTGTGACGCTGTTGCTAGTGATGTCCGTAACCGATCATTAGTGATCCAGATGATGGTGACATAGGTGCCAACACTATTTATTTATTTAAAAACCACTCAGCACATGTGCTGGTCTTCCGTGGTAATTGATAATAGATGACACTACTATGAATTATGAACATTCTTTTAAATTGCAACAATTCCAAGAAGCAATCTCATACCAGGCAAACATAAATACATCCAAACAATTACATTAATAAAAATTAACGCATTCTCATTGTGTGCAAATAAATCAAGTTTCTTTCAGACTTCAGAGAAAAACTACAATGAAACTATACGCGTGTAACGAGGCAGTAATATAATTATTATAAAAGATAATATAAAAAATAACATTAAACTACTAGAAAGGCAGTGCTATTCATGGTTCGCGTTTACAATACAATTAAATCCACTCAATTGTAAATACGTCCTGATATGGTTGTACATAAAAATTAACTAGACGCATCTGTACGTCCATATTAACTTGAAAGAGTAAAAAACTAAACAAGTCACGGTTCCAGATAATAAATGCAAATGAACATTTAAAATGCCAGTCGTAATCGTTGTTACAATAATTGCTTTCATTCAATTTAATATTCAAGGCTTTATAAAGCTGTTTTAGTTGATTTTAATGATGCAAAATTTATGAAAGGAGATATTGTTGAATTTGGTTTAAAATTAATTTCATTTGCCACATTAATTGTACCTGGATTTACTTCTGTTTTCGTTTGAATAACATAAATAATTTAAACGAGTTCATATTCTACAAGGTATATGTAAGAGCAAATAATTTCGCGCCAACAATGAAAAGCTGCACGGACAAGTGACACCTTTTAAAATGCACATTAATTAAATGACAAGTTTTTACCACCGCACAGTATTCTGTTCAGCTACAAGCATTTGTATGAAATACCAAAGCAGGATAAAAGAAGGTCCAAGCGTAATGTGCCTCTAATGACACTGCGTGCCTTGTAATTAACTTCTTGCGATTCCATACACTACCGGCCATTCTGGGGAAGCAGGTCTTGAAGTATTCAGCAGGGGAAATTGATGACAATGATGTTTGTCTTAGGGGATATTTTCCTTTACATCATGAGAACTGTACGCTCTTTTCACTTGTACCGCTTGTTTCACAGAATGACAACTATCACAAGCTCGCCAATTAAAACGACATCAATCGTCGATTCATTTCGACTTTAGGAAGAAATTGTTCATTATTTTGTTACGAGCGCGTGTTTATGACCACCTTTACCTATATCGATATAGTTTAAAATGTTTTTCCTTTAAAAGAACCTGATAGTTTATTTACAAGTCATTAATATCTTTCAAGCTAATAGAATAGAGTTGAAATTCATTTGCTCGCGCAGTAATGCATATAGAAATATCGACGTAGGAAATGTTGACTGTAAAAATTTCAAGGATGTTTGAAGAGTTTTAATTTTTATCGATTCTCTGTACAATTGTTAAGGGCAAGCAATAAATTAAATTAAACGTTTTTATTACTTTGCAGAACTATGGATCTCTTTACTCACCTTTTTAATAATGTTGTAACTTAATAAAAAAATAATGATAAAGTGATATATAATATAAGTTATGACGTCTAACTTACTATTCAGAATTACTTCCTGTCTTAAAGATGGCGGGATATTTAGAGACTTTAGTGTTGTTAGTGTTCTGTATATCGATATTCTACAACTAGATATATATGGTAATTTAAAAAAGCAACAACCGACAAAATAATTAAACAAAATAAAAAACTTAGCCTTAAGTAATAATTGTCGATTAATTACATCCGTACAAATAGCTCGGAGAGATATTTTTATGAATCATTACCATTCCCGGGTCTGCGACGCGACGTATGCGGCAAAGCGCGCGCGCAATGTTCCCTGCGAATATTCGGCGCACTTCAGCCGCCTCATCCGAGCCCGAGCTTTTATTTTAATTACTAAATTATGGACATTACCGTGTCACCGTTTAAGTACAGTTGAACGATTAAAATGTCCAGCGCTGTCGACATCGCAACACTTTTTGTGATGCGCTTCATCTCTGCGAGTATGGAGATAACTATAGCATTCGAATCACTAAAATGTAGGAAAACTTAACTATTTCAGAGTTCTTTAGGAGTAGGAAACTAAGGCTTAGTTTAGTTATATTCGAAGAAACAATGATAACTGTAAGTTTTCTTGTATTAAACTTTTGAACCCAGTAGAAATTTCTTACACGGTTGCTCTGTTCTGCTCTACCATACTACGATTATACAGCATATAACCCACTTGATCATTTCTCCCAAATAATAAAACATTTACACACATTGTGAGAGTATTAACAGCAGTTCGCAGTCACGTCAGCTTCCCTTTGACAGCGTCGGGCAATTAAAATTCCCGCCGCCCGCCGCGTAGGGATGCACCTCCTCAATTTACACGTGTCATCACGCCACAAGCTGCTAGGGTTGGCACTGATATAAAACTAGTTTTAATTCCATTAACACTTTCTAAACAACTCGATCGCAATCTATAAGGGAAGACAACGAATGGTGGGACAGATATGGAGCTGGTGTAACTTATCTAGGTTTTAGAAAATAAACTAGTTTAACAGGAGAAAATCAATTTAAAATGTTGTTGAATCATACTAATATTACTTTACTAACCTGTTGCTCGCGACTTCGCCCGCGTGAAATTAAAAAATATAGCCTATGTTACTCACGGATAAATTACCTTTCTAACGGTGAAAGAATTTTTAAAATCGGCAAAGTAGTTTTTGATTTATTTCAATACATAGAAAAATACAAACTTTTCCTCTTTATAATATTAGTATAGATTACACTTCAAAATAATTATTATTTGATATAACTAAAATATATGTATTAGATTTGCAGATAAACGTGGCAATTCATTGTTACTGCTATCATATGATAGAATTCAGTGAATACATGGCAAAGTCCAGGCGTTATATGCCTTGCCTGGCATACAAACATATTCAATCAATTTGGTTTCTACGAGTCACCAAAAACATGTTTTTAAGTTATAACTAGTTAGTTACCGCAACCTTAACCGTCGTGCGTGTGGCGGTAACCATTTCAAACGGATCGTCCGCCACTAAAAGGGTTTGAAGATCCGTCGCAGTTGCCCACTGAAAAGAAATGAGTCGTAACAGCGCACTTTGAAGCCATATCGTGTTGCATCGACCTAATTGACGCCATCTTTGATCTCCAAAGAGTATTTCGGTTCTGTTTTTATTATTCAGCTCATAGTGATGGAAGCGATCACCTTCGTTAGTTTTCCGTTAGAAACTTAATAATTTTATTTCAAAGAAATAACAACTCGCATTACATATCTTCAGAGAGATAATATTCTTGCTAGATACGCTTTTTTAATATTCTGATATTTGTATCTAAGTGTCCAATCTATAAATTCTTATTAATACTGAAAAACACAAAATAAACAATTGAACATCGATATAAGTAGCGGTATCGACATCGACAAGTCCCATCACTAGAGTGTAGTTGATATGAAGCAGACGGCGGTGGCCGGTGCGCGGTAATGGCGCTCTCATGATCGACGTGCCTTTGAGCGATGCGTTGATTCATCGTCCCCCCCCTTTAGTCCCCTCTCCTCCAGACTTCCCTCCACCTATACTGTTGCACCATCACACAAGAAAGGGGATCCCTTTGAAGGCTTGTCTTTAGTATTTACATGAAAGTTATCACCATTTCAAAGTCTAAGATTTCTAATCAGCTTCTCTTAGTTAATGGTTATTTAAGTTGAGATTTGTCTTACTAAAGCTAAAGGGATTTAAGTAGTCGTGTGCCGAGTATGGCAGTTGAGTCAATCCTAAATGTTTATAACAGTATTATTGAAATAAAAATAAATTAATACAAACCAGATAGTATTACCAGCATTGCAATAAATTCCACACCGGATTCACCGGACGTTGTGTTAGTTATCAAGTTGACGTTGTTAATCAATTTAATCGGAGACGATGGCAGCCGCGATTGCTCCGCCAAGCGACCGCCTCTCTTATTTATGTCTCGCAGTCACGCACAGCGCTGCCGATACTGCTCAGTGGAGTGAAAGACCTTTGATTGTTAAGTATAACTGTTGGTCATATCTATAAAAGAGTAAACAGCGAATGAGAGCTAAGAAAAGTGCTTTGAATTTGACATAGCTTAAAAATTAAAATGTCTCTACACAAATCAATAATTAAATACTGTAAAAATATTGCAATTATTATGAGAATTTAAATCTTCTGGCTTGCTATTAAATGCAGTATAAACATGCCCCGCGGCGGCTTAAAAGGATTTGAAAATTAAAGTAACCTTTTACTGCAAAGCGGCTCTGTTATTATAAAATTATGTGTAAAAACAAAGAGTCAGCGGACATGAATCAATCATCGAAGCCGGTTTCGTAAAGTCACTCCATCTCTAATTTACTACGCCCGAGGGGAAATTATAGGCGAAAATTGCACTCATAGGCGCCTAGACGGTGCCACCAAAATTACTGTTCAAGTATTGAATAAAAAACTCATTCACCACTTCAACCTCTTTGAGGCGCCGTTTAATTGATCGTTTCGGTTCCCTTATTAAAATAACCATCACCGCCTCCGGCCCTTGATAAATATTATATTTCTGACAAATTAACGGAAGAAGCCGTAAAAAAGTTTCAGTGGTGCCGACGTTTACGTCCGCTACACGCTACACGTGAATACAGCACGGCTTTTAAACTCAAGATGCCGTGTCGACTCGATACTGTGACGTAAGGAATTTAATGATTATTATAATATTTTAATTCGATACCAACAATGCGACTGTAATCACGTTTTGTACACAGTAGACTGTTTGATAAACAGTAAAAAATATTACATTTTTGAACTTATGTATAGAATACGTTGCATCAAGTACATACTCTTGATTTCTTGTGTCTTTGCACATATTGTGTAAAACAAAAAACTTACAAAAATCATTTAAAACCGTATCGTTTCGACAACAGGACGAGTCGCCATGCGCGGGCGGCGCCTTTGATGCAACGGGCTGTTTACACTGCGCTGACTGGGAAACAAGTCATTTCAGCGTCTGCGCCGCGCCTTTGATCTCGCCGCCGGCGCTTTTTGCCTCCACTGAGTTATTGCCGACGTGTGCGCCCCCTCCCCCTCCCCCGCCCTCGGCCTCCCCTCGCCCCGCCGCTCTACGCTGAATTATACACAACTCATCTCTTTACCGATTATTGCTAATTAAATATTGAACCTTCCCTAACTTGAAACTTTTACCTGTGAGGTTTTTTTTAATGCTAATACATCATTGTTTATTTGACTGACTTTTTGCTGAAATGCATAAAACAATCTCTGAAAGAAGATGCTAGTTACTTTGTAACAACGGAATAGTTGTACTAGTGTAAGAACTTACTAGATCAATTGTTTGAAGAGTGCTTTCGCCAAATTACATCAACTTACTGTGACTAGAGTATTTATTGTAACATTTATATCCTTACATTATAATCAATTCTAATGTTATTACAAAAATATTAGTAACAATAAGGAGCGCAGTTTCCAAGTGCTGTAGGAGGGAGGCGTGCGCGGGGTGGGGCGAGCGCGGCCCCGCCCCCGCGCAAGATGGCCGCCGCTGCAGCGCGTGCTGCGCGCCCATCGCCCGCGCCCCACTGCACGCCGCCGGACACTGCAGCCTGAACTGAGCAAAACTTTACTACTTGCTACTTCAACAATCTCCCTTATTTGTTTTAGAATTCCATTCTATTAATGTATTATCAATTAAAATTTTAATAAGACCTCAATGTAAATTTAAAACAAAGAATAAAGAACAAAGTTAATCAAACCAATTTATTCGTACATTGTTTAGTATCTAAGTTATCATAAGTAACCGATATCCGGATGTATGAACTGCGAAAACAATATACAACTTGAAATGTTGATAGTACATTCATGTTGAACTCCGGCAGTCGGCTTTGTCGGCATGTCTTTAATCTGTTAAGTTAACCGCAGCGTGTCTGATCTGGTCAATGATTGACAGGGAGGCATGTACTCAGGTGTGCCGAGCGCGGTCTATACTTACCTAACGTATACTTAGCGGCAATTCCGGCCCTAAGTGACCCTCATTAATGTTCCGGTTCTGGGCCTTAAGTTGAAATAAGTTAACCGCACTCAGACCTCTAATCACCTAATTCCAGTTATTATAGGTTTTTCGATTGAAATCACGGACAGATTTCGGACTATAAATTCTTCAGATACCTACATGTCTACTCTATTGAAGAGATACTTGAAAAGACAAAATCCTAGGACATTTAATCTTCTTTTGATAAAATAAAAGTATATCATGTCTGTAGGAATAACTAAGCTCACGCCCCTTAAAAAGCTTCACGGGTTCTGCAGAAAAAAATAATCGAAAATTAAGAAAGCGCCACAAACCGATTTAAAAAAAAACAATCACAAAAAAATCTATTACACTAACGATCCCAAATATTGAAAGAGGACAAAGAAATTACTTACCCGATTAGTTCCGAGTCCGCCCCTGGCGTCGGAGTCGATTCCAGCGTAGCTTCAATAAGGTAATGAGGCGCCAAGCGTCGCTCCTCGCCCGATTCTGACCGAATAATATGTAATTTGGCCAAACCACGGGCCGACAATCGTCGGACCATTTACGAAGCCCTACAATCAAGGGTCTTTGTGCCAGCCCCTACCGGCCTTGATTACAGATGCAGTTCCGATCAATCCCGAGTGTTTGGCAAAGCCGATAGTTACGTATGGTAATTAGTCCAGTAAAGGTGCATATGATTGAAAACAAGTTCTGTTGAAGACAAGATATTCATCGATAATTACGAAAATTATAAATCGTGTTTAAAATGTAATTTTTTTTTATTAAGATTATAATAAGGAATTCTATTGAATACACGAAAATTCCAGTTCTAACATCATAGCGTTAGTAGTTTCGATAGTATATTCTTCTTCCTGATCACTCTCTTACAATTTATACTAGTAAATTTACATCACCATATAATTTTAATTCACAATATTAATAAGTTAACTAGTACCTTTGATCTAGTCAAACAGTTCATGATTGTTCGTAATATGAAACCTAACCTCAAAATTATCATGACTCACGTTTTATTAGCACAATTAACAAAAATGCATACCCAAGGTCATGATTAAACGTTAACATCAAGGTACAAAAATAATACGATCTAAAAACCTATAAATCCCAATATAATTGCAATAATAACAGGAACTTGTGTATTTGCCAAATTAACGTGTCAAATGTTTGACGAATGAGCTGGCAATTTGTTGGCGCCAACTGACCTGAATTAGCCGGTAAATTATACCTGAGATCTATTGTGGTAACGTGTGGCTAAAAGGAGATTAGGATACTTCCTGGGTGGGCAAAGTGAATGGACCTTTTTGTTGTTTTAACACCTCTATAGTGAACAAAGAACTAGTGTTAAAATTTCAATGCTATTGTTACTATGAATAGTTTAAAAAACCTAAAAAGAGATGTACGAGATAATCCTTTAAAAGACATTTTTTATTCAGATAAGTTAAGTATCCTAAGGATTATTTGAAAGAACAGAAAGATGAGTATTATGCTTAAACCCTTTGTGTGTATACTTAAATAGTGCTTAGTGTTAACTTTTTTACTATTGTTTTCAATATACAAGAAAGTATTGTATGAAAAGGTACTTAAAATGTACTTACCGACCAATATAAATTGCATATTTTTGATTATAGGTAAAGTTATTACCATTAAATTTAAATCTAGTTGAAAAAAACAGCGAATTCAATAAAAGAATAATCTCTTAGAGCAATAATTAAGCCACGACGGCAACTTAATGAAATTCATTCTGAAGCGCCCTTAGCTGGAGCAATGATTAAAATTGGATCACCCTCATCCTCGCGAGGAGGCGACGGCATAAGGCCCACATTCGCCTGCACTACAACTGGAAGCGAACAATAAATCTAATTAAGTCTCGAGAGTCTCTGTCATGCTATTGTCGTCTTATTGAACCTTCAAACGCACGCCTTCTTGCGCGTTCGATTCAAGATTCCTCTCAATGGTGATTACAAGTCAAGAAAGAAAACCTATTATTTTACAGTATTATTGCTAATCAGTAATTATAAAGCAATTAACAAAGTTATCTACCAATAAAACTCTTGACCTGAAAATGATCTTTGACCACGATCTTAAACTATCGCATGTAAAAGGATTTGAAACAACTAACCCCTCCCTCGCCCCCAGAGGCTCCAAAAATGTAAAATAGATATAAAAACGACTAAAAAGATCATATCAATAAGAGCTGCCTCTACATATAGTCTAAATCAACAACTAGCGACACCTGTGAAACGAGCACATTTGTTAGTCTATACTAACATTCTAAAGAGAAGATTTGTATCTTTGGATTCTTGTATGTATTGAAATAACTCAAAAACTACTGGGCCGATTTAAAAAATTCGTTCACCATTAAAAAGCTATGTTAAAGCCGAGTAAAAAAGGCTAAGTATTTAACTACTTTTTAATTTCACGTGGACGAAGTCGCGAGCAACAACTACTAAGAGATATAATACTAGTATGGAATATAGAAAGGTTAAAACATTCTGAAAGGCAACGAGGCGTCTGCGAAATGAGTATCATAGCTTTTTGTGGACGCCACCCGTGAAGTCTGTTGCGGTCGCAAGCTGCCGCAGATAGTCTGCGGCGTGTTTTGTCCGCATATAAATATCTCGGCGGCTCCTTTATCTACGTTTCTCTGGAATCAAATCGAAATTTTAAATCAGCTTTATTGAATATTCGGAATGTTTTCGCGGGACTGGCACAAATCAATCTGTCGACAGGCTTTTGTATATGAGACTAACTGACCGCGTAGCAGTTGTGCGGAATCGAAAGAAAGCATGCATTAAATTAAATGATAACTAACTTGAAGTAGTTATATCTAAACAATCTTTGATTGTTTTTATTGCATTCTTTCTAATTGCAGCTACCGGCACAATTGCTTAAGCCGGCAGATAAAAGAAACACAAAGACCTCAGTTAACAAGTCTAAAACATTGCACGAAATGTTTTTGCAATTAAATGCAAATGTCATATTTAATTAAGTTTAACTTTAAATGAATCAACCGATCACATTTTTTTCCTAACTCCTTAAAGAAAATTATCACAGCATCGATAAATTTCGTTTGACTTTTAAGGTATACGATATGACCATTTTAATCAATATTAAACTCTGGAGAATTGCAAATGAAGTGAAGAGGAGACAAAAAGTGAGATTTCTAGATGATTGACCACGGTCACATCGTACGGCGCGTTTGTCAGCCGCCGACGACCGCCAAATACAATCGTTAGGCGTCTGAGATGGCGCTTAAAAAACAGCTCGACTTCAAATACGGCTGTCGAATTCTCCCCGCGTACGTCCTTACGAATTCGGGGGCGTATTTGCAAATAAATGCAAACCTCGATAAAAACAGGCAAATCGAGGCTCATTCCAGCGGCGAGAATGCAGGAATGACGGCATGACTCCATGACGGCATGGCATCGCGTTTGACATCTGACGTGACATATAGCTAGCAGTACGCATTTGTAATCAGGCAAGTCGGTCCTTATACGTGCTCTTATACTTATAGCTTGGAGACAGACCAATTAAACAACAGTTTAACTTGTTTGTAAATCAATTGTACTCTGTGTACTTATGAGTAAAGAATTATGCATTAAGGGACAGTTTCCATTGAACATTTTCCAATTCCAATTTTCCAACAATACGTTTGATCAGGAATGTAATAAATTAATTCAATCAAATGCAATCCAATTAAGTTGCTATTGACACATCTATCTCTGCCATCAATGAGGAATTAACGCGGGCTCAGTATCGCGACAAAGAAAAAATAACCTTCCGACTCATGTCTCTACATTGTGTGCAAAGTGCGCCAAACCAGCCCTTAACGTACCATATTTCATACAAATATCTATCTTAATGCAATTATGTTTCAGTTCAATTTGCATTAAAACGTATTAAAAATGTATTGTGTATACAGAATGAAACTTATGTGTATGGTTATTAAGGTGATATTAGATTGACTTTGAGTTAGTTTGTTAAGGGAATGTTTATATAGACCGGTAGTTTGAAAAAGTATTATCAATCATCCGTGACGATGATGGACGAGTGTTCCCGGCGTAAAGGTGGGTGCAGACGTGTGTTACCTCGTGATACGACCGTGTACACTGGGGCTTATTACTGACAGTAATAAATTTTTGTTTATCGCCGCCATCGCGATGTCCGGTATCAACATCTATCAAACGAGCATTGCTGTACAATGGGAGGAAATGACGCTGCACATTAGAACACTAACTTATGCACCTAAAAGCATGCGCACACCTGAAGCTAAACTATCGCACAATTGTTTAGTCTCGCTTTGATACCTATGAGCTTATATGTAGGTGCGCACACTACTCGAATTTTAGTTGTTCAACTAAGCAGTTGAATTTGCTGCGAAACAATCGACAATCGCACAACAGTGTGAGATAGTTTAGTCAAAGGTGTGCGCCCGCTCTAAATCTAGGTTTACACTGTCATAGTGCTATTACAAAATGATGTTGTCATCTTTCATTTCCATTTTCTAAAACGTTAACAATTATGATTTTGCATTGATTCTGAATACCTTATGTGTAATATATCTGTCTATCTCGATTTCAAATATATAGAATTGTTGCACATTTGATAACAGACCTAAACCTAACCTAAAAGAAAACCTAAAGATAAAGAAGAATCTTTTAGAAAAACCTAAAGATAAGATTAAAAAAAACGTTTTCCGAAAAGCATAATGTGAGGGAAATAAAGGAAACAATGAATCACATCGCTTAATCTTAAGTTTACTGTCAAGTTGTTTCACATTTAAATAGATAAGTACTTGTCTTAAACTATTATCTTCGACTCCAATAACTTGAGTTGATCGTTAGATCTTTTTGTCGTCTAAGTTTGTTCATAAATCTTCAAGCGATAAACTTGAAACACTTGAGATGACTAAAAACAAGCAGCAATCTTATCTCATTTAAGTTACTTTCAAAGTAAATTGGGCGACAAAGTGCCGTCCATGTGTGGACGGCTCGATAAAGATTTAAGTTAAGCCCGAAATTAAGATGGCGTTCGAATGATATGTGGCATTTGGCGGCAAAAACTCGTAGCTCCTGAGAATTATCAGTCGGAGCAGCAGCTGATATGAAGCAATGTTATCTTAGCTTAATTCCAATTGATCATTAAAATACACTATTGATTGTGTAAAGATGTGCGCATGCTTTTTTTTACTTATTTAATTGTGTCCTCATGCTTAATGTAAATTTATTATATCATTTTTAATAAAAAAAAACTTAATTTGTAGCTTATGTGTTAATCCAGATCCGTTCAGCCTCTTAGGCTATAAATTCAAACATCCATACAAACTTTCGCATTTAAAATTTTAATTGGTAAGAAGTAAGATTGTCATTATAAAGCAAGCTTTAAAAAATGTACTCCTTCCATAACACCGAATGTTCGACACATAATTTAAAAATAGTACTTAATGAAAATCTTTACATATTACGCTTTGTTTAAAACAAAACCTCATATCACTTTTATTTCCCCAGGGATGATTTCAAGCTGTAAAGTTAAGTGTCATGTATTTTTTTAGCCCCAATTGTGAGAAGAGTGCAGCTAATCTCGCTGTGGGACCGTCGCAGTTATCTCGAAAATTTGAGATTTAATTGATTCCAGAGTAGCAAGACACATGGCTGTAGGGTAAGCATGATTCTTTAATTATAATTTAGTTTTATAGTTTACTTTCATTAAACGCATTTATGTCAGTCACCGATTTTGTTTAACTAATACTTCACTTGAATGTATTGATTTAAATATTTCACTAATAAACGTATTAAATTGGGAGTCATCAATAATTACATGTATATTTACGAAAAAAATGTCTTTATTCTAGTATATTCTATTAAATTATATAATTTTAAGAGATCAAAATGAAAGTGTATAACATTACACAATATGCCACAAACATTGTCAGTTCCAATCTATTTGTATTAAATATGGTTATCCTATTGGGACCGAGTACGAATACATAACGGATGTTTCAGGATTAGACTTCAAGTCGGCAATTAAGTTTTAAGTTAAAGTTCCGTTTATAATGTCACGAATACGACCCAAATAAGAAAATAAAAAGAAACGTGAAAAAAGATAGTATTGCATACGAATAAGTGCTAGTAGCGAAAATTAATTAATTAATTTAAAGCTGTTTTTTTAATTCATATTGTTTTTATCTTTGGAAATAAAAGTTCAATTGCATTCTTCAAGTCTATATTTATTTTTAACTTTAAAATTAAAGCGTAAGCTGTCATTCGAAGTACTTTCATATCACATTGAATCGAATTCAAATTAAAGTTACAGATATATTTGTATATTCAATTTTAAACTTAATTATGTTCCATCAGAGTTGAAATTGACATATCAATAAAGTCAAGAGGTGTTGTCGAAAAGGTTATGAAGGAGCGTTCAATAGATACGAGGCAAAGCAAACAGTAGCGGCCCACCCGCGGCTTTTAAAAATTTGTTCCGTATCGAGTGACGAGTGTGAACTATGTAAACACGATTAGTCGAATGTCTCGAGTCATCGATCACACAAGACGACTCTACAATATAGATACGTGATACTACAATATCGATATGATGAACATATTTATATTATGTGCTATTCACTAAATCAGGTGCTATAATTGGCTCAGGGATTGAATGAATTCTTCTGACGTCAGCGTAGAAGAAAGTTGTAGATAGACCTTTCTCTCTTTGTTGTAACATCTGTCACTTTTTTAAATTATCTGTTAAAGAATATCGGTGTTCAATTTTAATTCCAAATAGAGTATTGGTGTGAGCACATTATTTTGCAAACGGAATGCTTCCAACTTCACAATGATAATTGCTATGGACATGACATTTATTCTCGCATAACAAAGCGTGGAATTTGTTTATAAGTCAATTATATCCGAGCATTTTCAATGAGTTCTGTAGAATTCAGGCCACCTTTTTGTTATCGTTACCACCTATCGAAGATATTCTTGTAAAAAAGTGTGTCTATGAAAATATTTTAACAACCATACATCGAGTTTGCAGTTTTATGTAATAGCGTCATTTTTAAAAGGTTATGTTCAATGGCTTGTAACTAACGAAGATGCCTTGTTCGACTTGATGGCGTAAATGCAAATACATTGTTAAAATAATTAACATTCGCGGAACTTAAAAAAGGTCACAATTGACGTAGGCTTATAGATTAGTTTTTTAACTTGTTGCTGATTAATTTAGAATGTTGTATTATCGAATTAACATAATTTATTAAGTTCCCAGCACTAAAGCTGTCTTGGCCGACAATGGTGTACAATTATTCCGTCGCTGTCGGGCGCTGTTTGCTCAGCAGCTTGTCAAAACAAAACACTCGTCCGCGCTACCGTGGCGTAGTCGAGTGCTCGCTCGAGTGCTCGCCCGCAGAGCAAACACTCCACCGCGTGTTCCGCTGCCCAAAACGTTATCGATGTTGAGGTCGGTTCAGGTAAGTAAGTAATTATCGTGAATTCAAAGAAATGTAAGATTATTAGAAATGCTGAATTATGAGAAGTTGCGATCGCTTGGATGTTTCATGGAATTAAAATATTCTTTAGACAACATTTCTCACTATACGTTCCCACTGAGGGCTTCGGAGCCTACCCTAAGTTCGGGGTAACTAATTAATTGCAGCATGGGCTGGATTGGACCCCAGGACTTGCAGATTACAAGTCAAATGCTTAACCACTGAGCTACCGACGCTCTACAGTATTTACTAGACTATAAATGTGGCTCTTCTCTCTTCATAAGACGGATAGTACAGGAGTGAGAGTGCAAACATATTGTTATGACACCGAGGTAATAAAAAATGAAGTGACCGGAGACACAGTGATTATATTATACACATATAATCAGCGACGCATAAAATCAGCCGAAGCAAATCGACGTCGAGTGCAGCTTGTTATTACGGACGATCATCATAAAAAAGTCAACAACTAAGTGGATACTAATAAACGGCGGACAGCTCTCCGGGCGAAAGCGGTCTATAATTTGATACGAAAACCACAGAGCGCGGGCTACCATTATGCACTACGCCTTATCATTACTCCGACGCTGTTATTAAAGACCGAGTGGTTTGATAATAACGTCATAACGCCCCCCCCCCTTGCCCCACTGTCCCGCATTGGTCAGAGACTATAATGGCAGCCGCAAATCAATTCTTGTTAACACTTAGCGGTCCAGTGTTGTATGTAAATTCAATTAACAATTTCAATTCAAGATATCTTATTACTGCATTAAAATGTATTGGATAGCACAGCTGTCTTTTATGAATAAATAAACAACATAAGAATGCAATTTGTACTGACATAACGTGAGTGAAAGTGGAAACGTTGAGACACAAAAACAAAACCTATAAACATTAAATAATGTGCAAATGCAGAGGAATTTAATTGCAAGAGAAGCGGGTTTCAAATAAGTATGATTAAGCCAAAATTACGGTATCTTTTATAAGTTATTCAGGATATGAAAGATAATAATGCAGACAGAAAAACAAAACTTAGACTATATGAAGCCTATTATTATCTCTAATGGCGAAGGATAAAAACGAACATAATATGCATAGTACATATGGAATTCTAAAAACTTATATTTCTTAGTCTGTTATCAAAATAAATGCGACAAGCAACGAACTTGATCGACGCACTTGCATGGGCTTCGAAATGTTTTTCTGACGAGGTTTTCATCAATGTATGAATATATTTCTAAACTTGACTTGGATACATGTTAACTGATCTCAATAGTCTACAGCATTGATGGCCGGCAGCCGAGAGAGCCTGAATGCTACTCAAGTTGTCAAGCGGACGAAGGTCCGCACAAAATGGTGGACTGACGCTGTCGCCATATTTATGTATACGGTGTTTTTAGTAGCTACTTTACCTTTGGTTTTCATACTAAAGAACTTATTGTAAGTGAATGTAAACAGAATGATTAATACAAAGTTTGTGATAAAGAATGTTGAAGTTTTAAATAAGAAAATATGATCGTGCAACTAACACATAAATAACGAGTCGTAAACGCGAACTGCGAAAGCGTAGATCAAAATATCCGATGCGGAATTTATCACTATTAAGAAATCCAAAGCGCGTCTGAAACAGTCAATTACGAAGATTTAAATGTGTAGATACACGAAATACACCATAAATAATCTAGCGCGATATAAATCGAGCGGTTTCATGCGAGACGCTAAATGCTAACTGAGAGTCATGCGCTGCGCAGCCGCTCGCGGGATCAAAGGCGAGATTTATGCGAGAGCGGATTACTGTGAAATATCGCCCACTAACGAACGCTCACGTGGCGAAACATTATCGCACCGATATGAAGACGGCCGCGGTAACTCTGGCCAGGAGGGGAGGCCCGAATATCAAAGCAATACTTCAGCCGCGAGTTATTGCCGCTCTTGAAGATGTTCGTTTTATAAAATCACTTGAATTTGATTACATTTCGCTCACGTCAGTGACTGCAGCTCGCTCTGACTCTGATGCTGAATTCGTTTACTGAACGTCTGCCTTTCATTTCATTTTTAGTACACTTTGCAGATTTATACAGGGAATTATAAAAAATTGGTGTCATTCATTTTTAATAAACTTCTAGAGTTTTTAGGTAAAAATTTAATTATAATTTTATGTTATGTGTTGCTTAAATCTGCTGGAGCAAATGTCCTAAAATACATTTCCATCTTTAAATTGCCAATAATTGTGATATTTACCAATGAAATAGATAAAAGAAATAACTTAAACGATTAGAGATTAACAAATAAATATCCATTCAACAGATAATGTATGTAACATTGACAGATCACTTAATACAAGATCAAAGGGTAAGTGCCCGGGTCGGGCCACTCTAAACCTCGCGGTCAACAAAGACGCAAGCCAACTGCGCTCAGATAAACCATTCTCAACCTTATTATATTACCATAAGGTTGGAAATATAATGTAGAAAATTTACTAAATATATGTGAAATCATGCAAACATTTTATTGGGCGGAAAGCTCTCGAAATAATGAAAACCTAAGTGATGTTGGTACTTGACATTGGTGAAGAACATTTTGACGTAGAAGTAAAATTAAATATGCTCTATAATATTTCTACTAAATGAAATTATAGCTAATTGTTTAAGTCCAATAAGATGGAACCGCTGTAAATAACTCCCTGAAGATTTTGAGTGCTTTAGACACATACATATTATTTAAATTGGTAAAGTATTGTCTATTTGGTTTATGTCTAGCCATCACGTTCTGTGCCTGCCTGCCACGCCCGTAGTTCGTTATTGATACTTTCACACGAGGACAGAACAGTGATACAGTACAGTGTTCAGTGTAGTACTATTATTTTTATACGCACACAGGGAGACCTCACTCCTTATAGTATAAGTGTACTGTACCCTACTGTACTATCGCAGTGTACTACCCGTGTGAAATCACAAGCATTGAGCCGACATCACCACTATCTACTTTGAAATATCTCACTCTGTCAAAAGTATCATTTACTCGGCAACTGATCTGGGCTCGATCACGTGATATGTACAGACAGTAAAACACATTGTATGTTAATGTCAGTATTACACTTCGTTATTTCTAGTTTTGTATCGACATGTGCATTGTTGAATGTCATGCAACATTGTTAACAACTTGACACGAGGTTTTTATTTAAAAATGTAGATTATAAGCGACTTTTTGTGCTGGCAATACAAAGTAGAAATGTGCAAATTCTACATTTATTATACTGCAATCTATTGTAAAAAATTATAAAGTATCATGAGCTACTGAAAATAAATTAAAACTGTTAATTGTCCAGTACTCTAATGAACATTAAAAATTCCTATACAAACGTTACTTTGCAGTCTGACATCTTAAATAGTGTAGATACTTGACGTTTAACAACATATCCAAGGCTCAATATTAGAACAATATACCTACTCGTAGAACAATACCAATAGTCTTGTGTAAAATAATTTGATATGCTATCGTTACAGCAATCGGCTACCGGTCTGTGACTTCTGTTCTCCGCTGGGCGGCGCTGTTGTATCGTAATGAACTTAATAAACGAGTGTCATCTTATCGCACGACCGACGCTTTTTATTTCACCCATATCAATTTAGTTAGTTTGAAATTATATAATTGGACAAATGTAAAGATAACGAGACGACCGAGCACGTTTTCAAGTATTCATTAGAACGCTAGTGCGTTAGACATCGACAGATTGTATCAACAAACTATCGTAAGAATAGCTACTGTTCACTATGTACGCTAAATACTCCATTATTTTCCATGCATCGTGTAGTATGTATTCGACGATCATAGAATAGTCGATAATAGTTAATAATACAATGTAGATTACTATGATATGCAATACCAGACCAACAATATAATTATTAACAATGCGAAACCAAAACTCTTTAAACCCGTGCGAACTTCACAACCCTTCCCTAGCGTGCCCCCCGCCCCGCGCCGTCGGTAGCCGCTCCCCCCGCAGAGCTTACATTATCTCGATCAACCGTCAATCAATCTCAAGTTAAGGACATTGCTGCGCCAGCGAATCAATATTACAACTCTACAATAGACTGTAAAGATAATTGTCATCTTTATTGCTATAGGAACACAGTTCAATGTCTGATAAGTTCTAATTTGACCAGCAGCATATTTATGTTGGCAATGGCCGCGATTGGTTCGGGACAATCGATGCATTTGACTGACAGATAAAAGAAGTCGAGACGTTCTTTGTCCGTAGATCGATTACTGGGTCGATTCGTAATTGGATATCTCGGTAACCCATCGGAGAAATAATGGAGATACTATCGTGGTATGGTAATAGCGTTCCATTATCTAGATTCGAGGCTGTCTAGAAAGTTATTTGTGGGTAGGAAATAATGTAATGTTGCGTTGGTATCTGGTAGCTGATGTAATCATGTTGCTTTATGCTGCCGCTGGCCGCGGTAAAGCGTTAACTGCTACCTAACGACCGATTACACGCGACAGATGTCGCTTTGATCTTACAACCTTTGAATTTACGCAATAAAACGGTTTACGTACGAAATAGATCATTTGCCTCGATGTTTATTATCTGGTGAACTGCTTGGCCCTGTCGCATATCATAGAGTTCTCATAATATTTATTTAAATTAGTTACTTAGTTGTAAAATCTTCTTGGAAAACATAAAAGGAATTTTCGTATAAGTCGCTGACACCTGTAATGGCCGCCGCAGTTACGAGACACGACTGACATCTGCCATCAATACAGCCTTAAAACTGACAAGATTTATTTCTCATTCAATTTAAAACAGACTGACAGACGGACGGCGTCGACTGCTAGCTATTTGACGGAGTCGCTTCATTTACATAAAACTTGAAAACGACTCTTACATACAAAAAGTATTTTGAAGGAGAAATGTGCAGTAAAAATTCCTTAGACGTGGAGATGCGTTATTTAACTTTTTTTATGTTTGCTTTTTATTTATGGCAGCATTGATTATTCATTTAACGCGACGTTTGCGCCCCCTGATGCGTCTTCACACACGTAACACTCGTACTATGGACGTCGTCAGAACTGGTAATGAGGACACACGCGTAATGGGCTCCAAAAATGTTAAATAGAAATAAAACTGCTAGACATAAAACAATATTTATAGTGGCTGGAGTCTAGAGCATCGGCTAGCGACGCCTGCGATTCCTACATCCTCGTGAATGCTCGTCAACTATGATCGTGAATGCTTATTAAAAGCTATTTTTTTATTTTCATTTATAATAACAAATGACATTATAATAATATTATATGTATTTCTTACACCCTAGACCCGTAACAAGCACCTGTTATAGTATTGTAATATGGTTTTGAACAAAAAATACGTTCCAACATTAGAATTCCTCGTTGCAACCGATATAAGATAGACGGATTTGGACATCATAAAATTTAATTAATCTAGAGTTGTTGCGAGATAATTATCTCGGACATTCTTGAATTGATCGAGAGAACTTGCAATATTGTCATTCAAAAAGTTTTTACAATCGATCTAATCAAATGGTTTGAATGACACTAACGAGTTTTGAAATATGTTCAAAAGAATTGCGATTATTTGATCTTATCAATTATAAACGTAATTATTTATAAGATTACGTCCTAGGTCCTCCATATAATAATATTAGTTGCGAAAAATTTATAATACAATAATTATTCATTGAATTGCACTTGGTCAGGACAATATCGTTGATCGTATGTATTGTTGGTCACCCTAGTGAACAAGTCTAGGTCTGTTGTCTGCCGGCTTTCCGCAAACACACTTGATCTATTCTCCTTTCGGGTCCACATTTTTATCTTACAAAGTGCTCGGATAGACACTGAGAGAACTTTGTGGAAAATTCATCTCCACTCACACTTTAGAACGTTACAAAAATATAAAGTGAAATAGAAATTTAAACCGTGTGTTGATGCATTACAGTTGATTTTTGATCGTTGATTTTTTGACGTCAGAAGGCAAATAGGTTTGTTGAACACTACAACCGGGTATAAATATATGAAGGTACATTAATCTAAGCAGACGTGCATTCCTTTGTGGAGGGCAGAGTTGAAATGGCGTGAAAATATTACTTGTTATTTATGTCCCGTGTCACGGTCGAGATGAAAATTTGGCTCAAACTTTACCGACAGTTGAGTTACTACGGTACATATATCAAAATAAATAATCCGTTTCCGAAATGGCTGAAACGTACAACACAGGACACACACAAGTTCTTTGTAACAGTTTAAAATAAGACAATTATTGCTTTATAAAAAAAACTGAAAGGAAAATGTACTCGTACTTGACATATAAATAGTTGGTATCCCAATATGTCACATCATATGTTAAAGGAAGCGCTGTACCATACATCGCTGCAAGCGCTGGACGTCGCTCGTCCACTTTACGAGGTCGTTAGTTTCGCGCCGCTGTAATGCTGCAGCGCTTTTTCCAGCAGCTTTATCCGAAATTTATTTGACAATTATTAAGGTGTCCGCATTAAGGGAGCATTAGAGCGGTCCGGGGAGGAAATTCATGTTTTTCTTGGGATGTTTTCGACCGTAACTCAGCTTAAAGGCTGGCACGTGCGAACTATTAGCTTCCCGTCGGCGGATTAGAAAATAATTCAGCGCCCGAATGTTATTATGGAGGCGAGCTGGATTTATTTTATTGGCTGCGAGATGTGCGCTCTATCCGGCTCTATCCTCCGCGCGGTTTGTTTATCGAGGAGGTTTGAACTCGCGCTCCGAGCTTTATAGCCGAGGGGAGACTTGGAGCGAAGTCTGTGTTCCCGCGTAAATCTTCTTTACGTTCCGTTCGTTGTAATTATTGCGTTATACGCTTGAGTAACTCCCGTTCTAGACGTTATTGAATGTTCCTATAAAATATTATTGATCGCCGCAATAAAAGATGCTTTATGGTGGTTGTGCCATTTTTTATTTCCCGGCCTTTACAGCGGCGTGTCGTTACTCACGGCTATTTCTGTTTGCGCCTGTATTTCTATATCAGCCCCGCATCGTGTGTTGTTACCGAATGCAATAAATAAGGCTGTTCTTATATTTGATGGCGAATAGACTGTATCGTTACGTTCTTTCAACGTTTATGGACAATATATCGGTTATACCATCATTTGATATTTTTATTGTTTCCGAATTAGAGTTAGATAAACGTCATTTCCTTCGTATCTTGCTATTTTATTACTTTGTTTCAGGATGGTCTATTACGTAATACGGTGATTGGCAATAGCAACAATGTCTATAATCCCTAACTAAACTAAATCAATATCCATTAAAAGAACATAAACAATTACTTAACTCAAACTTAACATTAACGCATTGGTTCTTTGTAAATTAATTTAAGCGTTGCAATAAATAGTTGCGCCCGCATGGAGACGTAAGTTACCGCAAGCCAATCTCAAGTACAAATTACACCTGACAAAAGCCGCCATTTTTCACTTGGCCGCCGCAACGTTATTTCCAATGTTGGCACATTAGCGCCGCGGTAACAGCGCCCCGTACCCACTGCACGGAAATAATAACGCGACCGCAACTTTCGTATACTTTTGCTGACGCTACTATTGTTCTTTGGTTAAAATAAATGTCACTATGTTCTAAATCATTTGGCAATTGCGTAAAAGTTAACAACAAGTTTTATTTTATAGATAAAACTAGCTTTCGCCCGCGACTGCGTCTGCGTGGAATTAAAAAAAAAGTGAATATCCTATCTATTCTTCCAAGCTATCCACTACGTCTATACCAAATTTCATTGAAATCCGTTCAGCTGTTTAGGCTACAAACTCTAACAAACATCCATGTAAACTTTCGGATTTATAATATTAGAGTGATTATTATTTTATCACAAGCCTTTCAGCAATGACTTTCTAAAAGGTATTTAGAAGTGGGAATTTATTTTGTCTAATAATTACATTTTAAAGCTTGATTTCAGCAGTAGCAGTCTTTTAGCAGAACTATTTTCAAGTAAAAATATTATCAGTCTATGATAGTCAGTGATTTAATGCCTTATCATTGCAATAACCGTTACCATCTCTTCACAAATAAACATTAAAGCGTAAAATGATTGCAATTGGCTTTAAAATTACATAATAACTTAAGACTTATCACTTCAATCTCTAGATAACAGCTGCAGTACTAATGAACATAAATAACATTATCACTTACAATGCAACATTAATCTTTGAACAAACAGATGTAATCAAACAAGAATAATAATACAAATGCCTTAAGTTATCCGGCTCTGTTACATACATCGTGGATCGCTATCTGTATATAAAACATGATTTGCATGTATGTTTATGTATGATTCGTTTATGTGATCATAAAATGGATATTGGCATTCGCGAACACATTTATAGGTTATAAAACATTGATTTATAATATTGTCTGGTTTTCCTTCAGCAAATGTACATGGAAAAACTACAAGGTTAAATAAATTTATGTGTACATTAGCTTTCGCCTGCGACTCCGTCTGCCTGGAATTAAAATAAAAGTAAGTAGCCTATGTGTTCTTCCAGACTATCCTCTACATCTATGACAAATTTCATCTAGATCGGTTCAGCAGTTTGGGCTACAAACTCTAACTATCCATCCATGCAACATTTTAAAATTTATAATATTAGTAAAATATTATCTTGTAGTATGTTATTTTTTTTTATCTAAAATGTTATTAATTGACTGACTGTATTTGGTCGTGAATCTCAATATTTAAAGCGCGTGAACACCTTTGATTCAACTGTCGCACAACTGTTTAGACGCATAGATTCCTATGAGCTTATATGGAGGTGCGCACACTACTCGATTTGTAGTTATGCAACGAAACAATTGAATTGTCTGCAAAACAATCGACAACACAACAGTTGTGCGATATTTTATTCAAAGGTGTGGCCCGCTCTTAATATATCCAACTTCTAATTACACTCCTCCAAGTACAGAACAGTTTAAATATGTGTTTAACGAAGACCCATCTTCACTAGAACTAGCGCTGAAGCGATTTATTGCAGCGCTGTAACGCTAAGTGCAACAGCGCAAACATTTCGCGCTGACGTCGACGTCTTGCGTTAGTTAGCGCTTTACACTCGCGAGTACTGAGTTCGCGTGACGTCTACTACTGTCCAAGTTAAAAACTTAAGAGGAAGTAGTCATAAAATTGACATAAAAGACTTATAGAGGTAATTTAAAAAACACAATTTGTAGGTAAAAAAGGCACTACTCGAAATGTTTACAGTAATATTAATAAATATTTTACATCAGGAAGATAGGTTTGAATTTTTACATACTAACATTGCAATTCAAAGGTAACTTAAATGATATGAATCCGGGATGTTAAGTACATAAAAGAAGAGAAAAATATTTAAACAATACACATACTAGCGACCCGCCCTGGCCTCGCATAGGTCTAATACTGATACGAAAATGTGTTTATTTACGATAGCACATTAGAAAAATATAAAATTATCAATATTTCTCTACTTTATTATACTCATAACCTTTCTTGAATTACTCTATCTATTAAATAAAACTGCATCAATCTTTTGCGTAGTTTTAAAGATCTAAACGGACATATGGACAGCGGGGCGCCTTTTTTTATACTATATAGTAAAGAGTTTATTTTATTCATATCATAAGCATAAAACTCTATAAGCTTGTTACTTGTACCGAGGTATGATCTGTCAGTCGCAACTAGGTTGTTTAGGATTTACGTCGGCGTTATTTGACTGCCTCCTACTACCTGCTCACATAATTACAACTCGTTCTCTACTCACTTAGCACACTTCACTGACATCTGTTGATAAAGTAATCAAATTAATGGAGCCCATGAAGAATTCAACTTTTATTTTTAATGCAATTAAGAATTTGAAATTCAATGACCAAAGTGAGTCGCCAATTACATATTACAATTTAATTGCGAGCTCATTTTATTTACTAACATTGTTTTTATCATTACTGTTTTACTAAAATTAAATTACGTGACTTTTTTTTAAAAACAATGGAATATGGTATAAAAATATTCTGATATAAACTTTTTAACCAAGATTCTAATAGGAGACAATGCAAGGACACTTGTATGTAATAATAATAAACGCGTGAAAGCAACTAAATAAAGTTCATTCGTTCTAATACTTACCTCAGGACAATCTTATCTTCATCGATAATGCATTTTATGCCAACACTTTACTCCTTACTGCTGACTGTTTCCAACTTAGCACTACTTATTATCCACAGTTAAATTTGAACCATAACACACATGCAATAAGGTGTAGTTTCAAGCAGAATCTTTTATACTATTCCGACAGCGACAAAGTTGTAACAATGTGAAGTTTTGTTGGCAGTTACAACTGTGTCACTTTAAGTAACGCAGAAATTGGTTCATATTCAAGCTATACCTTCCATATCCATTTAAAATCAGATATCCTATTCGCTTTCGTATCGAGATAAATTGAAATGGTTAGCTTTGAGCAAGAGATTATTTGTACAAACATGAATAAAATTAACTAACTAACATAAAATCACTTTTAAAATTTTAGTTAAAACTAATATACTAATAATCGACTTCTATATGTAGATAAGGGGATTAAAATCTTTATGTCTTTAGTGTTTATTTATTCAATTAGGTTTCCGGCACAACGATGTCCTAAGGCAATAATTAAGAAATGAAAAAGATATTTCACATTGCCTCGCGAAACTTTTATCGCTTTTAGATAGAATAAATTTTAGTAAATGGTCATTCGAGTCCTATGAACTTGTACCGCTATATTCTCATATAAATATCTTTATTTTACTATAGATTTTATTCAACTATCTTTGCACGAAGTCCACGTGGTGTTTGATTTGAGCATATATTTTGCTCAGTCAAATCTCAATTTCTACATAATTTGTTAGTTAAATTAACATCATAAGGTCTTCAAAAATGCAACAGCCTTATTTACATTTTGCTAATTAAGCGTTGCTTACAATATGACAGATGTCAATTTTTAATAGAATTTGGAGGTCATTTTGGTTAATGATAATAACACGCTGTTACAAATTTAAATGTCGTTTTTTGTATTAAGTTTGTATTCACTAACGTTAGATATGGGGCTAACTTCTTTACTCACAATCTTTAAATGGTATATTAAATGTTACTAAAGGGCTGTTAATGTTAATTTCTTAGAGAAACTTTAATATCTTAAAGCAGTATCCTGCTTAAGTTCCGCTTAAGATTCTGAATATGGCAGTAAAATTTAATTAAAACTTGATTTTTTGAATACATTCTTTACTATATTTATGTTCAAAAACAATCACTTATTTTAAATTGAAATTCGAAGTTGAATATAATTCAAGCATATTTTAATAATAAAAAATTTAAAAGTCATAATTTACCTCAATAAAATAGTTTCTTATCTCACATTTAGCAAAATATTTTAACGCTTTTAGCATTCAATTTTATTGGTTCATTAATATTTAGGTATAAGGGTATTATATTACCTTACTTTCACTTTTATAAAATTAAAATCAACACTAAAATTGTATTAATCAAGAATAAAAACTACAATATACATATCTAATCTTTTAATTAAATTATTTAGGGCCTGTTTCACCACCGGCTGATAGAGGCTCAGATAGCTTAAAAATGACGTCACTGTCAGATAAGGGAACAAAATCCGATATTTCCGTCACATATTGTACACGTTTGATTGTTATCAGACAATTTACAATTTGGTGGGACAGGCCCTTAGTAATACTAATATACAATCGATACAAAAGTGTAGATTTTAACTAACAAATATTTGACATGTTCTAAGAATTACTTCTTATTTAAGAGAACACGAACAGAAGTTGCATTATGCACAACTAAAGAATAATTTACAAGTAAATAAGCTTGCAGTTTAGAAACTTTTCAAAGTAAGCAGTATTCTTTGTTTGTACTCTTGTGAATTCGTAAGCTGGTGAGCCTTTTTTTATCTTTTTTGTTCAGACTCGCCAAACTATCAGCGAATTAAACAAGTTTGCAGTACTAGGGCTGTTTGTTAGCATAATCTCTACGGAACGAGTAGAGTTAAACAGTCATTTGTTTATGTAATTATTTAAAATACGACTATTTTGTGATGTTAAATATTTGCATAATTTCTTAAGCAAGAATCTTGATTATATATTTTTGTTGGTAAAATTTGGTAAATTAAACCGTTTTGTTATATTTTTCAACTAGTATTACATTGTCAAGATATCCTATTTTTAAGATTTTCCTTATTACTAGCGATAATTTTAATGATCAAACTGTTTTTAAAGTATAACATTATTATATTTCATCCCTAGATGAAGTTTAGCTAATAGTGTCAGCCCTAATCCGGATGAGAGCGGATACAAGCTCGTTCAGAGCTGGCAAAGCGGTGGATTAAACGGACGCGACAATCACATTTACATAGAAATGGCGTTACATGGACACATTTTTACTGGCCCTATTCTTTGAGCGGTTTTTTTAGTTTCGTCGCCATTTGGAGTTTCACACAACTGGAGGATTAAAGTTTTATCGGAACAAGGGTTCATCTTAAGGATTGAGGAGACATTTATGGATAAATTATGAATGTTAGGGGTTGAATATATCATAAAATAGAAGATTATATTTTTAAGGAGAAATGAAGCTGTAAGTTAAGGATAGTAGGATGTTGACCTTGACACATATATTTAAAAGTGGTTTCAAATATATATACCTAATTGTATATACTGTTTTTGAACAGTTACTGAACACTGTGTTTTGCCACATTTAGGTATATAAGTGCTAATAAACGTTTATCGACGACAAAATAGCTAGTGTTACTTATTATTACCTGTTTAAACGTTGTTATTCTAATCAAAACGATCGAACGTTATGTTAAATAGGGATTTTTGGAAACTGTTTAGAATACTGAATTAGAATACAGTTCCAAACAACGCAATAACTATTAGTTAAGCATAGCATTATGATGATAAAAGGTTTAATTTTAAACCAGTTTGGTAACCACCTTATTAGGAAAATATATTTCCAACTTACTTATTTTTCTATCTTACTAATTTTACTTAAATAAATGTGAAAGTTTGGATGAATGTCTGTTAGAGATTGTAACCTAAACTACAGAACGGATTACGATAAAATTTTGCACAGATATAGGTCATAGGCTATTTACTACTATATTTATTTTTAATTCCTCGCAGACGGAGACGTGGACGTAAACTAGTTTATTAAAAAAAAATAAACGTGTTTTATTTTTATTTACAAATTAGTTTTGTTAGTTAGTTAATCTCTACGAAAGAGATCGGAGTACTAGGACATCATAAGTCTGTAAAGAGCCGGCAATCCTACCGCAGGGCTACATCTTACCCGTTACGAGCCCGCACCAAATCTCCCGGCTAATACCCGCTCCCTTGTAATTCAGGCTTGATTCCCGCAGCCCGCTGTCCGGCCCTGCTCCGTAAATTGCGGACCTCAATGATATCCCGCAAGTAATAAAGGACCTCTATTTCACGTGTAGAGTTCTACTTTAGCCTTTTTCCTTTTTATTTTTAGAACATGTGAAATAAAATGTCTTTAAGCTTAGCGATGGTAACATACCGATGACGTTGTTTTGTATGATAGAGAAGAATTATGTACTCGTATTTATGTTAAACTGAAGAACGACGGAATTTGCAAGTGGAAAACGGGTAATTAATGAAACGCTGGCAGACGTAAACATTTACATTAAAACTGTGGTTTTAGCGTGGTCTTATCATTTAAGATGCTATTGCTAAATGTCGTTTTAGTGATGGACTGTACGAGTGATATTTATTTAAGTCAGACGTACCATTTGAAAATTAACAAATGTTTAAAAAATGTGGTGATAAAAATAACGAATTGAATGTAAATTATTGCAGTGAAAAACGCCATGCCGTTAAATCCGTAAGTCCGGCTAATGCAGGTCGAATAAGCCTTTATTACATTGGGAAGGCTTTAATTTAGTCGCAGGCAATCCTCGCTGATATAGTGCGCGCTCCGGCCTCTATATTGCCACCTATTAAAACAGTAAATCTCCGGTCAACTTCGCAAGGGGAAATAGGCTTATTTGACCCACATTAACACGCTTATTACAACAATCAACGCTTATCAAAACATTAGAATATGTTAATAATCATGATTTCATACTAATTTTTATTCACACTATAAAAATTAAAAAAAAAAAAACTAGATTGGCAATAAAAAGCTGAGAATTGATAAAATTTAGAACGACCCTCCTCTAATTAGGGTGATAATTAATTAGTTGACGTCTATTGAAATCTTGTAACTTCTACACTCATAACAACAATAATGAATTATTTGTAGTTATCTATACTCTATACTAATACTAATATACTAATCTATATCTATATATCTATATCTATATCTATATCTTATCTATATAATATCTATATAATATTGTAAAGAGGAAAACTTTGTATTTTTGTAATTTTGTATGTATTTGATTCACGCAAAAACTACTGGGCCGATTTTAAAAATTCTTTCACTATTAGAAAGGTTATTTATCTGTAAGTAACATAGGCTATTTTATTTTTGATAATATTGAGGAACTATTAATAAACAGCGTATTTCTGGACCCAGGCGTTAAAAAATCACTAAGTTTTAACTTTTCTCAGCTTACGCTGCTTAAACCGTTAGAGGTACATAAAAATGATGTATGAAAGAATTGTAGATCTCAAAAAGTTCTACAGAAAACTCCGCGATAGCATATATCTATCTTTAACGGTTTTCTTACACTAACCACTTTTTTGTTTAAAAAATGAATTAAAATCCGTATGCTATTTGCGTCGTTGTTTTATTAGTTTCAAAATTAATCCTTATCCAAATATATATGTTTGTTGTCAGGAGAATTTAATGTAGAATAAAATTGTCCTTTGCAGCATTTAAATTGGACAAATAGTTTAGAAGATATCGCGAACACAAACAATAAAGGTAACCGAAAAATCAGCTCACAAACTACCGGGCCTAGAAATTCGGAATCTGGCATCAGTAGATTTCTGTTATTATGAAGATTACTACTAAGATAATACTTTAGGTAATAGGTTGAAAAAGGGGCGAACGTAAGTTTTGAACTTTTAAACTCCACACGGACGAAGTCGTGGGCAACAGCTCGTATTCAATAAATTTTAAGCAATTATAATGACAATAAGTCGATTAATATAACAAATTATTAGCGAAACGAGCCACATAAACCAAACTGCACACGTCTTTACAATGTAATGAGGAAATTCCACAGGGAAGCGAATTAGAAGCAAAACGCTGGCGAGGGTCGGAACAGACCGCGACAAATGTACTAAGTCGACAAGTTCATCCCGCAACCCTCCCAAATCTCTGAAACAATGGCCAACATGTTAACTAGCCGGGGTCACCGCAAGAAGCAGATTAACAAGCGAGCGAGATAAACGTAGCCTTTAGTTATCAGTGTGAAAGAGACAGGGATGTTAATTGAATTAAACTGGCAACGTTGGCAAGCGGAGCCGGGTGGCGCTTGTCTCTTATTGTGTTCGTGTAATAATGAAACATTGTTTGGGGATATTAAATTAAACCGGACCCGTTAGTTAAGGAAACGTCTAGTATTCCATTGTTCTCTTGGAATCTCGAATGACTTGTAGTTTCATGTCAATACCACTTGGTTATTTGACCAATGAAAATTAATGTAATATTACTTTACTATACTAAATACATCACTACATAGTATAAAAAAGTAGCTACTCGCTGTCAGTCTGTCATACATAGATCTTTCAAACTCCACAACGGATTTGAATGCAGTTTTTTTTTTAATAGACAAATTCGAGTGGAAGATTAATACGTAAAATTAATTACATAATATAGTACAGAAATACTGAACATTTTAGAGGTTTCTATTGTGGTGTCCTTATTAATCGCGTATCAGCGTTGAATCTGTGCGAAGTCGAACTGGTCGCTGGTAATTTATAATTTAAACATTCCCTAATTCGCATTACCATGCATAGCATTTGAACAGTAATGCAGTCTCAACTATTTTAAGTCTACTCTAAACTAGTTGTATCTGTATGAACAACAACATAAACTTAGAAGCGAAAATAATATTCGAATGCATCATTTTACTCGACATCAAAAATAAAAGCAATTATATTTAATTTCACAGAAAATCTAACTCAAATACTAATGTTAAGAATACAAAGAGTGATTCGTTTGTACTTAAAGGACCTTTTTGTATTCTGTACGGTGTAAACACCGCACAATACATGTTTTTCCCGAGTAAGCAATTCATACCATTATAACACACGCGACGTTCATACTCAACTAATTCACGTTGCAACCACCACAGCGTTCGCGTGTGCTCACAACCATACATTGCCGTAGTTATAAGAATAAACTACAAAAATATCTTTAACTACGGTGTTTTATTTCGTATGTACGGATACACCGTACATATTCAAACACAAGAACATTAAATTATTTAGGTAATTCAAACATCCTTTGTGTGCGTTTAAATATTTTTCAGTTTGTAATATTATTGTACATTGAAAATAAAACAAAAGTTGTGCATATCATCGCGCATGAGCCGGTCTCCTGTTTGACAGGTAACAAATTAATTTTTAATCTGTGAGACGGCTGGGGGGCGTCAAGACGCAAAGGGGGTTATTACGCGCGTCATACATAATGTATGCGATGACTACAATTTTAAGCCAATAAATAACACCCTGTGTTACGGACCAAAATATGGTGACGCATATATTATACAACCCAACTTAATAGCCACGGACTGGGATTTTCATAGAGCTTGTTAATTCTTTTTAAACTAGTTAATTGGTAATTTTAAGTTTCAATAGTCTATATCTATATCTACTAATATTATAAAGAGGAAAAAAATTGGATTTTTGTACGTATTGAAATAAGTCAAAAATTGCTGGGCCGATTTCAAAAATTATCGCTGAGTAACATACACTATATTTTTTAATTTCACGTGGACGAAGTCGCGAGCAACAGCTAGTGGTGAATTTGGCATAAGAAAATAATTTTAAACTCCAAACAAATACTCATTTAGTAAGTTAGCTATTTGTATATTACTAATGCAATTGCTATTTATTGACAACTGTTATTAGTCTTCTCAAGGTCATCTGACTTTACGTCCCGCTACACCTTGCAATGTTTCTGTCCAGTGACTCCTAGCTAGCTCGTAGGATGTGCCAAGTGCTGCTAAAAAGTGTATCAACTCTATATGACACTAATTATAATTTAGACAGTTTGTACCCTACAATATTATCACCCGGCCGAGGGCTTGTTTGTGAAATAATGGATTCATTCCATATTCATTTACATCCTTAATAAGATTGGCGTGACACTGCCTCCTGTCGCCAAATTACCCTGTCAAATATAATAATCACATCGCCCTCTTAAAGTCGTTGTAATTCACTTATCGGTGCGTGGGAGGGAGATGGAAATATTCCGCCACCGCCGTCTCGAAATGACGTGATCCAATTTAAATTTTCGCCTTTCTGATTTTGTTATGTCAAGCTCTAGTTCGAATTGGCTTTTGATTTCATGCTTGAAATGTATTAATGTAGACAGGAGTGTGTTAGAAAAATATAAAATCTATTTCCCATGCGTTTTATTAGGCTTGTCTATAAACATTGCAGATATAGTAATAGGAGCATCCATAAAATAGAACAAAACCTTAACGGTTGCCCATACCTTAAAAAGTGATATGGTTTGAGAAAGTTCTGCATCAGTGCAATATCAACTTATGTTTCTTTTTATTTCGCAGTGTACTCATGACGTCAGTGTTTATGCGATACAACTATTTATAAGTTCCATAAACCTGTCAGTGGAGTACAATTGCCATTGCGAAATCAAATAAAGCACATTGCGAGATAATTTTGTTAGCCTTCACCCCCTCCGGTGTCAATCGATGCGCCAACATAACTTGACAGATGGCCATACCGCTCCACACTTTATTATCTGTGAACTTACGTGTTGCAATACACAAAATTAATCGAGTGATAAATTTAAATTTATTATAACGATGCAATAAATTGATAAATAAATTAGATCCGATATTTATATTATGAAAGCACTAAACGAAATTCATTTCTATTCCATAACGTTCGTGTTGAAATTTGCTGGATTTTCCATACATTTGTTAGAGAGGAGGAAGCTGCAGGGTAGCGAGGGGTGGTGAGTGCATTTAAAGGAAAAAATAGGAGGGTGTGCGGCCGTTATGGGCAGCAGTTTGTCATCGGACAGCACTTTTATAGGCGCGCGGTCATTTCATCGCCGCTTATCTCGACTCCATAATTTAGGGTGGAAGGTTACGACTGCTGGAAGATATTAAGGAACATAATAAAACGTACATTTTAAAATTTGATTTTTTTTTATTCAATTCCCTTTAGTCGGAATCTTAGAATTAAAATCAATGGTGTTCCGTATTATGCTTTTATGTCAACTGTAGCCTTTAATTTGCGTTAACAAATCAGTAATGATTCTAGAGTTCCACAAAGGTTTGTTTCCGGATATCCGAACGAATTAAACAATGGGGTTGTCATTTTGTCAACTCTCACAAACTGGTGTCTACAGGACAAGCCACGACAAGCTCGACGGTCGCACAATCATTTTTCATTACGCACGATTCATTAACATGCAGGGGAAGGGCAATTATGTCCGCACCATCCATCACGCCACCCTACCATTTCATATTTAATGCCGCGGAAATGTGTTGCAATCAGCCGTTCCGATGGATGTCTATTTCTGATTGTAGTTGCAGTAAATTACCAGTCATGCAACATTTCAAACGACCAAAGTGACAGAAACTAATTATGTCAAGCAATTTTAGCTGAGTGCTTTCGACTTGATAGTTTTATTTCACACTTTTAGTTACTAGGAATTGTGAAAACATGTTTTTATAAGAATTGTCTATATTTATTACCACTGTTTAACTCTACTAGTGCCCTGGGCGATATATTTACGACGCCCTCATAATGTTGTAACATATACAGAACTTACCTTTATTGTGGCTTCATGTGCAATATTTTAGTCATTATACAAAAAGTCTATAATCACAGCTGCAGGGCAGTACTTTATCACCATTATATTGCGTTGTTGTTATTTTATTTCAGCTATTATCATTATTTATCTGGATGCGCAGGATCAAGGGCATCAAATAAATCCCTCGAATTTATGTTCGTGTTCGTATGTCCCTCTTTTTAATACGAAAATCTGATTAATATAATTCTGATTTATAGGTCGCTTTAAACTCAGCCCCCGTTCGGTAGCTCGTTGCGTTCAAATGCCTCTAAATTTTTCCGACCCTTCTTATCTCTCCTTTAAAGACCCTTAACTTATGTCTTTCGAAGAAGATGTTATCTTTAAACACTAGGGACGTAACGTTGTAAACTTCCTGTGAACTCGGCATTCAAATATTTAGGGATTAAAAAAGTACATTAATTTTATTGCTACTTCTGAAACCAAGAAGCTGTTGTGAATAATAATAGTTCAGTACTTACCTTAAAAACTTCATGTGTTTATACAAGCTTAGCTTTCAGTACTCATAGTTCAATAACAACAAAAACGAATGTTCAGTAGTGCATTGTATGTCGGAGTATCTCATCGTATTCGACTATCGAATAGAAAAATAAATTGAAATGATGCGAACACTCGCTCCGGTTGTAAGGGATGATTTGTGTGTCGCGGCGGCGCTGTAATGGGCACCATACATCTCGCGAGGGCGAGAGCGCGGAGGAAGGTAACTCCATTTTTCTCTTCCTCGCCCCCGATGATGCCGCATAAAGGAATAATGATAAGGTGCTCTGCTGACTGCCAATTTAAACCGGACAGTGAGTAATGACGCGGTTAATTCGCAGCTACCGGCTAACGCGAGCGTTAAAAAATTAACTGCGCCAATATCTTATGAGTGGAAATTTTGATAAGAAACATGTGGTCAACAGCTTTTAGGTTTTTAAAATATATCTCACTTTTATTCTAGTATTATTTTGCGTTTATTTTTCCTTAAATTCTTGTGAAGTTCGAAGTAAGTTACGAGCTTTTAATGTGAGACAAAAAAACTGCGTAAGTATTCATAACGAGAAGTACTCAAAGAAATCATATAACGAGGCAATTGTTTCATTACCCGCTCTCACAACAAAACCCGTCCGCTTGAATTATATTTGAAAAATGGAGGGCTGACTGCTATAAAGCGAAGAGATAAATAACAAAAAAGTGCTCAACGTAGCGTTACATGCGATTTGAGAGTAGGTACATTAGTTATTATAACACGACAAAATATGTGTAATAAAACGTTATTTATTGCGAGAATAAAATATAACATTGGTTAGGGGCGGCAGATGGGGCGAGAGAGGTACTGCGGCGCAAGGTATGAGCGGTGTCTCTAATTGTTTATTGTGTAGTTTGTTGTTGTTAACAAAAACTGGAAAGATGACGCTTGTTTGATACTCAATTTTGATATCATGCCTTCTATTGATATTCAACACAATGATGTCCTAGTAATCGAACAATAATCCCTAAAATGTCTCAAAGTCAAAAATGTTAAAACATTACTTTAATCTAAATTTCACTAAATTGTATTAAATACACTTAAGGCTTTATAGTTATTTCTGACTACCATACTAAAAGTGTTTTTTTTTCTTATAATATCTTTTAAAATACTTTTATTTCTAGTCAACGCTAGTCGCTCACACTTGGACCACAAACACTCTCGGATATATTGACAGAGTCCTCGGTTACGGTTGCCGGAGAAAAATGGCGGTCATTTGTTGGCGTCGCAGTTTTGTTCTGTTGCGTTCGAGAGCCGAGATAATAGGTGATTTATTTGCACGATTACACGCGCGTTTCTCCGACAGGGAACCCGCTACCGAGTTGTGCGTGCGAATCACTAGTGTTTGCAAAACATGCATCTATTATTCATCATCTTACTAGATAGTTGACATATGTTGACTGGCAAATACTAAGAAACTATTGTTTTGTTTCTTTATAAGGGTTACACATTACTTCTTGCTACAATGGAGTACTTAGCTTTTATCAATGACTTAATCACGCTAACACTGAAAGTTCATGTATCTACAACAAACTTTAGAAGAATAGAGAGACAAAAACAAATAAATCCATAACCTAAAATCTATAGAAACGAGAGCAAATTAATAAACAATTACACCTATTTATTGATTCTGTATAGAAAGCAAACTCTATAAATAAAGTCCGTGGATTCACGCAGCTGCAATGTGATAATGTGCATGTACGTAAATAACACAAACAAACTAGGGAACAGACAGAACACACAATGACTATACTTCAAAACCATTAGCGATCTTAATGCAGGAAGGAATAGAGTTACGGAAAATATTTATCTATATTTGTTGACAAGTTGACAAAAAACTATTAAACGTGTTCATTCCAAATGGATGGACCGTGGTGTATACTGTCGCGAGTTAGGGAAGCAGAGATTTGTACTTCACGCTCCGGGTATGTCGGTTGACAGCCACAGATCGCAGTAAGCCCATGTCGACGGCATCTTAATTAATGTTGACATAATTACTCGCTGCAACTCGAGAATTTAACATCTTTAGCGCGACAATTAATTAGCCCAAGCATTTTGAGAAGAATTTAAATCTTGTAAACATAGATTCTAAGTTCAATCTTGATAATTAGATAAAGCTAGGTTGATAACAGAATGATTGAGAATTATTCTTACTTTTTCAACTCACATTTTACACTGCCAAAGAGATTTGTTCTTATAGTGACAGGCTTAGACAATGAATTCGTGACTTGTTGACAACTCTCGAAGAATTAAAGTGCGTGGTACATAACAATGAAAAATATGAAGCGTTGCTAATCAATTTTGCTGTTTCATTTCAAAACAACCCACCAAGACTTTAGCCAAATTGTTTACTGTATGTACTTTAATAAAAAGATGAGAGGTTTTACTGATACAAAAATCAATAATGCATCCTAGGTTTAGTTTAAGCGGAGATTTCAACATGTCTTTCTATATCTTATCTAATTATTCGTTACATTGGTATGAACAAGTCCACTCTGCATTCGTATGAAGACTTGGCGCAGTGAAAGCCTTTATAAATCTAAGAGTTTGCGGCTATAAATTATCTCTGTAAAATATAGCAGCATTGTGACGCTTTTTGTCGGCTAATTCTGACCGCGTCCGCTCACGACCGCGTTAGCCTTTGACGGCCATAGAGAAATATGTCGTACACTTTTTGCACGACGGCTCCGTTGCTGAATAGTTTGCGTTGTTTGAATAATTTACTACTGACAAAAAGTAAACAGTCGCTTAAATTTGAAACGCGCTTTTAATCACAGGAAGTACTAAATAACTTCTAACAAAGCCAACAAGAAAAGTGAAGTGGGGCTTCGCCGGATTGGATTAAAATGTTATTGCAATTTGTTAAACTCTTCTGTTTTGTCTAAGTAAATAATGCCCTATTATAACATTATAATTAACGGAATTGTCAGTCAATCGTATTGGTTCGCACTGTTTACCTACACAGGTAAATCCACGTACAATGCACATTACAATTCTTAGAGCCTATCCCACCAAATTGTAAATTGTCTGATAAAAATCGTGGAACAATTATTGATACTCATCTATAAAAAGAACAAACATAGGAATGCAGTAAAAAGGACGGCCGACAATTACACACAACGTCTTGGGTGTTAACGTATAAGGATAAAAACCGTTACATCGATAAGTCATGTTGAAATGTTTAACGATTAAAAGACAACGAGCTTTTTTATCGAGACGTATAATTGTGGGTCCAGGATCGTGTGATGTGCAAACTACATACAATGCAATGCATGTATATGTCGCGCGATGTTATTATCTCTATAATGTGGACAGTGCAGACAAAAAGTGGCTACCTCTCAGGACAGCGTTGACGCGCGGTATTCCCGCAGCCGCCGCGTGGAATTTAAGACGAAGGAGAATCGTTTCGAAATGAGTCCCATGAAAGCTTTTTATCCGCTAATGAAATTAAATGATCTATTAAAATTATTCACTAAAATAATAAGAGGGTGGTTTTTGCACCGCAGCGGCAGCGAATTCCACTCGAGCGCGTCTCGAATATTAACTGCTCGGGTCATTTTGTTCTTTTGTGTATAAGTTGTTTCGCATAGTAATTTTACCTTAGAATAAAAAAGGGGATAAACATTTCCATTAGATATTTATAACATTGAGTAAACTGTACGTGACTGTACAACACTAACCTCCAAAACGTCGTCGAGTACATTCATATATATTAATTTTACTGTCGCATAAATCGTCCAGAATTTGGCCGTCAACAAATTTTTCACTGACTCACGGTATAAAGTATTATACATTTATTCGTTCGCGTAATAAAACTGCGGACGAGTTATTTACGGTGGCCAGTACAGCGCTGTTTATTATCTCTCCAAAATACGTAAACAATTATAAACTTTTTTTTCATCACATAAAAAGTAATAACTGCACGAATGTTTCTGGCAGACGACGCGATTAATTTGTGTGCGCATCTGACGGCTGTACCGCGATATATTAACATGACAGCGATTAACTTTGTCTTGACATTAAATAAATAGTAACAGGTATTTAGAGAGACACTGATCATCATTTATAACGTCAATTATCTTCTTGTCCGCGACGGTTGCTAAGCTAGACCACAATTTGTTACATTTTTATTTAAATTTTACGATGTCCAGAATAAACATTAGCATATTACTTTAAAAATATATACAAGTAAGCTAAATTATCATTAAAAACTTTACCTCGAAGCTTGTTATTACTAAGATGAAAGTAACTACTTTTTCTTTAACATTTAAAAGATAATAACAGCGTCCATTAGCAAATTATTTAACAAAATCGGAATAAAAGCTTTGCTTATGCGATCTGAATAACAAAGCAATAAATCTTGTTCCTTAGTTAAAATACATTATGAGAGCGTAGTTTTGCTGCGGGGCTCGATCAATCTTTCACACGTCATTACCGCTGTCGCTTCAACCTTGGAGAGGCGTTCTCAATAGCATTATGTGAAAGGCTCCGACCGATTCTTTGCCTTTGCGTGCTTTTACAACGCGTCCACGGTCACTTCAGCCGCCATTCACAGCGTCGACGTTTTGAATACGCAAATGACACGTTCATAATTATATTTGTCACACTACTGCTTGTATTTCAAAACTTCCCTCCACTTACAAAATATAATATAAATAAAATGTTTGCTTGCTTGCAGCAATTTTAGAGTAGTCTATAGTCCTACAGTTGCTAGCAAATGAATGAAATTAAGTGCTGTTGTTAAGATTTATTCAAATATTTATGTAGTGTATGCAACACTAAAAGTGCGTTGGTGGCTCAGTGGTTTAAGCACTTGACTTGTAATCCTAAAGGTATTGGGTTCGAATCCCCCCGCCATGCACCAAGGTGATTTTCAATTTTTCGAATATCATATGTACATAATTTACCCAACGTTTCTACGATGAAGGAAAACATCGTCATGCAACCTGCACATATTAGAGAAGAAATTCAAAGATATGTGTGAAGTCAACCAACCCGCAGTGGGCCAGCGTGGTTGAATATGGCCTAGTCACCCTAACTTTAGGATAGGCTCCGAGCCCCTCAGTGGGGACGTAGAGTGACGAGAGACGTATTTACTTATCTTACCGCTTACAGTCAGTAAAAATAGAAAAATGAATTAATCGTAAAGGAAACAGTATCTAAGCACGTCTAAAAACCTTAAGTTATGCAAAGTATTCCCAGATGCTTAACAAATATAAGCTTAAGCAAAAATAAAACGCGGCAAAGGTAAAAGAGAAGTTATTTTCATTCTAACAACGTTTTGAAACTTACGGCGCCTTGCATTACACTCTGCGGACCGTATTTCATAAAATACGCCCAAAAAATGCACCGTGGTGTAATAAATTAAAAACATATTTAGAAAAGACCATTCTAAAAGACCTTCCATGCTTCCTCCGCCATTTTTACAAACATGTTTATTTGAGGTGAGTGAAATACCAACAGAGCTCTAGTTAAATTGGGCGCTACCGTAAAACGCAGGGTGAAAACTCAAAAGAGTCACTTTGCGCTTTTCGCTTTGCCCCAAGTTGCGAGCAAAGTGTAAATTTGTTTTATGTTTTTGGTCGGATAAAAAACATTTCAGTTTTAAAGTTCCTTCTGTGGGGAACGCAATGTGTTAATATTTTCTAATGGCAAATGCTTTTTATAATCGGTTTCTGGCTGCAAATCATAATTTATCAGTTAAAACCGAATCTAGATTTTGTTCAAAATATTCTGTTTGCGACTGTATTTCTAAAAGAAAGGTATAATGCGGCACGAAAGTTCTAAAGGATAAAATCAGTGAGGTGGCGTGTAAAGTCGCTTTCTTACTACCAATTACAGTCAGATAAAGCCTTTGAAAGCTTGCTCCGTTTACTGACTGAATTATAGGCGGGGTATGTGCTACGAAAGTCTTAGCATTAAGATGGCTTTTATCTACGAATGATAAGATTATCTACGAGTCAAAGCTACAGTTCAGAATGTTTCGAGATACTGTAGTGGTAAAATGTTATTCAACATTATTACAACAATTATTACAACGTCATTTTTAGGGTGATAATTTTATATGTTCTTGTTCTATGTTTTTATTTAATGTTATTATGCTGTGGTATCTACTTTTTGTCTGAAAGTCATCTCTCTATTGCCTTTAGAGTGTAGAATATTATTAAAAATATAAACAGGTTTTATTACTGATACGTCACGATAAATAGTTTGCAAATCTGTTAATGCATATATCTTTTATAGCCAATAACATTAAGAGCCCTATAAGAACATTCAGCCAACATATAAACTGTCAATATCGTAAACAAATATATAAATCAGTATAGCAACCCAGAGAAGTCCGAGTGGCAGCAACTGAACCCGAAAAACGTATCAGTGTGCCATCGTGTGCACTCTGCCGTCTCGCGGCTCGTAACCTTACAATTTTACGACCACTTTTATTACTAGACGCTTTCGTGCGCGATTACCCTCGAGAGTGAGTTTCGCTGTTAGACGCCCCCCGACACGAGTCTTTACCCTACTTTCATAGCCGCCATATCTTTTTATCTCTCCTCCATTGCTGCGTTTGCTTTAGTAGAATTAAACAATGCCATTAGACGCGAGAAATGGATGTCTCATCTTGGAAAGTATCCGATAAGGGCGTCATGCTCGTCGGCAATTACATTTTAATGCATGTTTTATTATCAAAGGCGTCTAATGTACTCTCGCATTAATTTATCACCTCCCCTGTTTACGAGTTACGGCTTGACAATTGAAATGACGGCGCAGACTGAATTCAAAGGAGAGTGACGCCGACCAGCGGTGCTTGGCCTCTCCCGCGTCCCGCGCACCTTTACGTTGCGCACGGACTAGGGTTGCGGTTAATAGGGTAAGAGGCCCGTTTCGGGTGGTCGGGTCGTACAATCGTTTGGACAGACAAGCGATGGACGTATCAAAGGCTCGGCAACTGGAAATGCAGTCGCTGCTCCGATTGTATCGAGAAACGTCTGCGGCAGCAGCGGGCGGCGCGGGGCGCGGCGGGCGGCGGGCGGCGGGCGGCTCAGCCTGCGCTGATTGCAACGTGTCAACACAACTGATACGTGCTGTTTCGTTTCGGCATCTGGAATAGAGCTCTCCTTCCGATCCTATCTCGATAGTCGGTTTGATGCTGCCTACTGTTGTGTTTGTTGACGTGCCTCCTAACCAAACTGATTCGCTAGCTTTGATTACAAATCTGAAATAGCTTTGTAGAATATTACTGGCTGTGATTAAACAAGAGCCTAAGGAAACGTGCAACATAATTTACTCTCATGTTCTTATTCTCTGGCTATCTTACGTTTCAAGGGAATAACAAATACCAAAATTTACTCGCTATCTGCATAATTTCTTCCAATATATTGCAATTCCCTTGGCAATAAAATATACAAGCGAAACAATGAACGTCGCGTGTTGATGCTAGATGTCCGTGATGTGGGGCAATCATTGGCTTGTCACGTCACGTCACGTCACGTTACCGTCAACGTCACGTTTCGTCACGACACGACGTGGGCACACTGCAGCTATTGCCACTTAATGACGGACGAATGATTTGAATGCCAATTTGGAATATTAAAGCAAGGATCAATGCACACAGAACAGAACGCCGTAGCGCGTCGCTGAAGGAAGTCGGCAGTAAATCATGTTCGGCAGGCGTAGCCTATCATTGTGTTCGCTCGACAGATTCGCGCATGTTACAACAACATAAATCACGAGCCCATTCTAATGGATAACTAGATATAAATCTATTAATGCAAAGTTCTGAATGCACGCTTCGCATGTCGAGAGAACATTTGCTGCGCGACTCCCAACTCCCAGCAAACAATAAATATGCTCAGCGCTACAACAATCACTTGTTATTTAAAATTGCTATCCGATCGACAAAGTTGCAATTAATTAACACAGCTATAGTAATTAAGGTTGTTAAGGTGCAGGCATTCTGTTTTAATTAATGATAAACAGCACGATTAAATAGATATGACTCGAGTGATGGAATAATTGTTAATGAAGTACAGTAATTATTCCCAACTTTTAATCAGAAGTCTTACGTAACCGATTTCATAAGCATACTGGTTATAAAATTATTACATAAAGATAATCAATTTTAAATATGTAGTACATTTTCAAAGCAAGTAATTGACATGGAAAGATAAGATCTATATCAAATAAATTTTAATATTTTAATATCGTGACCACAGTTCAGTGGTTTCGAGGCATCTATTACGTTGCTATAAAAAAATAAGAGATGGCGCTGACTGAGTCCGCAAACAATTTTATTCGTCAATTAAAAGCGGCCGTTAGCAAACGCAAGTGGTTAGTAAAGATTAAAGGAGCTGTTTTATTTTGATCGTTTTATATTTGTGCTGCGATAGTTTATGAGAGACAGGTGCGGTTACAATAGTGTTGCACCATCAAATAAAACTCTCGATATCGATATATGAATCATTCTATTTTTACGGTTCTATTTAAATGAGTACAAAGATAAATGCAACGATTGACTAAAATAAATAATTTTATATTAAGTTTAAAAGTGGTGGATAAAATAGCAATAAATCCTATCTTACCTTTACAACATAACCAAGAGTTAACTTGTTGTAATATATTTAGCTATTGTTTGATTGGTACACATGTCACTAGGGTCTCTTTTAATCTATTAGTAATAAATTAGAAGAAACTATTAGATTAATATAATAATAGGCTATTACTGTTTATTTCAAAAATATCGATATCGTGTGCACATCATTAAATCCAAACGGCCATCTATTTCCACAGGCCATAACTCATACATCCCGCCGCCGCCGCCCCTTATTAATGCATCCGAATCAAAGCACGATGACATATTTAGTGTAATTATTTACTGAGCTACTTTGAATTCAGCCTCGCTGAATAAGAAGCCAATCTTCTTGATAATTAAAGGAAAACGTTAATGTTGCGTGAAGACACTAGAAGTACGATCTTTGGAGTCAGGATTGACTGAAAAATTAAAGAACTCATAAAAAGAATCTTTCTAGAATAAATATCGTGACTTTAATGGTCTAGGTCTAGGGGTCTTTAAATTTTGATTGACATAAAGTATTGTGGCTTACATAATTAAGGATGGTGAGGAGGTATTTATTGAAATTAAAACACTTTACTAAGACAAGTGTATGATCGTAAGATATAAAGCAGGCAGTACATCACTCGCAGTCATCATTAGTGTGGAGACGATTTATGTGCGGCTGATTTCGGCCACAAAGCTTTGACCGTGCTTCAAAGTAATAATTAAACCGGCGAACTAAAGCGAGCGGAATTAATTCACGCTAATAATGTACCGCCATGAAATGTTCCGCCGCACGGAAATTATCATTGAGTTCCGCCGGTTAGCGTAGTGTTTGTTGCTCGCTTGTTATTTGTCTCTACATTTAACTCTCTATTGAAATTGCTGAGTCCAGTCTTCTATATGGTGATGGAACTTTTTGTTAAGTCTACGTTTAAGGGAAAAGATATATGTCAATGGTAAATAATGTCAATAACTATTAAGATTATCATAAAGTGTATAATTATAACAAAACGCTTTCAATAAAACTTGGTGTAATGTTACGTTTTATATGCATAATGTTTCGTGTTTTATTTCTATCTCAATACAATTGAATTGCAAATTGAATTGAACTGGCAACTATCCATCTGTAACGCCTATTATCTAAAAGATAAAATATAAAAGAACCCGTTTTATTTCTTTGAACGAGCCGATATTTAATAACAAACCCGTAATCCCGTCGCATAAATATTCCTTAACAGTGAAGTAAATCGGTCGGAATCACATTCAACGAGCGTATTAACACTAAAATATCATTTTTAAAATCCTACCTCGTCCTCAGAGCGGACCACCTTGTCGGCGCGTAAATTAACATGAAAACGTCACACAAAGAGTTAACCCTCGCCGAGCCACAAAGCCGGCGGCCCTCTCCCGCGGCGCTCGCCGTGCCGCCTATACAAACGGCCGGACATTATCGTAAATATTGTGGTATTTATACAGATTTCGACCACGAACAATTCAATTCACGCACCGGCTGCTAATTGGGCATAAATCGTGGTAAAAATATTGAATAAGCTTCACACATCGATTAATATTTTAAACGTTGAATGCCTTCATTTGAATTCGTGTGAAGCGACGCATGGATGACGCGAGGTCGGGAGCCTGCGGGTCGCGCGGGCACAACGCGGGGAGCGAGCCGCCCCGTACTCTACTTGTTATTTCTTGATTCGGAAATAACGTACATTTTCACTTGATTAATTTGTTTAAGAACTCTTTATCGGAAAATAACTATGGATCATGTTTTCAAACACGTTAATTAGTGCGTATTTGACAACAAACATGTAGTACAGAGGGAAGAAATATAAGTGAAATGTACCTAATAACCGCCACTTTTATAATTGCTAAATGATTTAAATTTGGTATAGGTAATGAAAATAATTAAAATGAGTTTATGTTACACCAATTTCTTTTTTAAATAATAAGTTTTTTTAATTTAATTCCGTTACTTTTAGCCTGATGAAATCGAGAAATTTAAAAAATACCAATTCCATCCAATTATGGTAAAACGTAAGATACATTAAGGTATCGTTAGTTTCAAAACGACATTCATTATTTAGATAAATGTCATGTTAGTTACAACTATACCCATTAGCTTTTTCTGCCACAATGTGTTAAGTATCTAGTCAATACTCGTTAATTAGTCCGCAGTTGATAACAGAAGTATAATTTTATTGGAGCCGTTAGCGCGTCACGTCACGGCTGCGGCTGACAGCGGCAACAAACCGGACGGCGACATGAAAAATGTCGACTCGAATGCTTTATAATAGAAATAATAACATAACAGCCGTCGTGAATTATTGCCCACATTTCATGTTAAATTGTATGTAAATGCGGGGCCGCAACGACACGGCTCCCACAATAACATAATAATGGTGGATTTGTGACTCACGTCAGGTTGTTAGTGTGTACTTAACCCTTTATCGCGACACGCACGGGGGACGTGAGATCATTACTCGGGTCGCGGGGACCGAAGTGCCGCGGCGTGCGGAGGGTTATGTGCTCTTTTCAAAACGGACCGACGGTTAAAACGTGTGACGTGTTTCCTACCATTGTGTTTGTTTGTTGTGTTTATTTAGTCGATTACTCGATACCGGTCGACGCGCAGATTGCATAACAAAAGGCTTTCCTATTCCTACCCCATACTGGTAACAATACTCGACAACCACTGAACTGTAAAAATGGTTTATGATAATATTAATTTAGAAAATATCACACGAGGGATTAGGTTTACATTATGCAAATACAAACAAACAAGAAATAAAGCTCCAGAGCGTATAAAATAAGTTGATAAATCAATTACGAATATTAACATAAACATTTTCTTATATCACAGTTATAAACAAAAGTCGTTAAGCAATCAACGATCTAAATATCCTGAAAATAATAATTAAATTCGTATATCACCGCAGTCAAAGTGAAGACACACAAACGAAGTTACTACGTCAAAGGGAGTTAATGACGATGCGCCCTGTCAGCCAGCCAGATAGGTGCAACACTGCCGCGGGCTCGGAAATTGTCCCGGCGCACCCCGGCGTGTGTGCACCCCCCACCCTCGCACCCTCGCACCCTGACAGCACCAAAACAAACCCCCGACACCCGCAGGCGTCCGCGCTTATTCCATCCGCCATGCCCTCGGGCAAATATAAATAATCTCGAAACAGTTTATTAATTGCGAAATTGGTATCCGTTGGGCGGCTCTTTGTTGTGATTAGATTTGAAGCTACAGGATAAAAGGAAATGTGGCAACAACCTTTATTTGCATCATAAATTTAGAAGGCCGGAGGCTGATTAAATCCTAATCATTCCCATTCTATTTAAATATCGCTAGCGCATATTAAACATGAGTCTACTTTCTGCATACATTCAATAAACAAAAAGCAATCGTGTGTCAGTAGGTAAAGAGACAATGACGTCACGTACGAAGACCACGTCTCGCTTTGATTACCTCCGAGTGCGGGACCAATCAAAACGAATGCGTTGCATCGCCGCTTCAATGACCAGCTTTAATTTTATCCTGAATAGAAATAGTTTTTACTTATTTGTAAGAGAAATATCGTATCTAATATAAATTTATAAAGGTAAATTATGCAAGTTCAAGAGTACCAAACTTGATTAAAACAACACCGAAAGCATTTAAAAATTGTTTACAAAAACAAACGCTAGGGCTACGTGCTTCGCGCGATATCCCGAGGATTACTGTTATCGGAGCGTATCCTCTGCGCTGCAACTGGCGAACTAACTCCGGGATAACACGCCGACAGACGAATCACTTAGCTTGCTATGAGCGGGCGCACATCTTTGACTAAACTATCGCACAAATGTTGCGCGATTGTCGATTGTGTCGCAGCCAATTCAACTGTTTAGTTGCACAACTAAAAATCGAGTAGTGTGCGCACCTCCATATAAGCTCATAGGAATCAAAGCGAGATTAATCAGTTGTGCGATAGTTTCAGTTGTGCGCAGGCTCTAAATATTTATACAACGATTTTATTTCCAGACAATATCAAATAAAATTGATTTTACAAGTTACTTTGATCCTAAAAATAAAAAAAGCATTCATTCTTTTTAAGAAGTAAAATAGACAGTGCTTATATCACCATCTTTTATTTCACGCTTGTTTTATTATTTTTTTTCGCAAAAAAACGACAAGCTGTACTTAACCAACATAAACCTATCGGTTCATTGAGAATCAATCGTGCCTAAAGTTAATCAAAGCTTTGGGCATTCTTTACAGCCCCACAAACTTAATAAAGCTTTCAAAGCGATGCATAAAAAGTTTGCACATGTTAAACAAACTCGATCAGTCATGCAACCCGTCACTTCCATACAAAAGGTCTTAATAGTTTCACGCACCAATAGACATTCACAATCAAACCAAGCTATTCTCAGTCAAATTGTGATCATGTACACAACGAATTAAAAAGTATTTAAACAATTTTAACCCTTAAGTTATTCAGTTACAGTTGCACAGATACTTTCATCTTCAGATTATCTAATGACGGAATAACAATTCATCAATGTCGAATTTTAATGTATGCTGATTTTTAATGCGAATAAATTTTTCGGTTCACTAGATTATTTGAATCGGTATTAAAATTATTCTTAGCACAATAAAATAAAATAGTGATAAGGAACTAGTTTTGGAAAATACCAAAAGTATAGGTAATTCATTAAGTCTACTAGTGTAAAAAATAATAATTAAAAACATAATCTTATCTGAAGGATATTTCAAAAATCTTTATGGATGCTAAACTGAAATTAGCGATAATGTAAAATTGTTCAACTATTTACAACTAGGTTAATCTACTATTCTAATATCAGTCATTTAAAATTGACGCTGTAAGGTATAACCATAACCCAACTGTGGGTAACCTTAATATTTAATAAATCAGTCCGTTGCCTACCGAGTTGTTTGATTGACGTCCCAGACGCGATTGTCGATTGTTTCGCAGTCAATTCAACTGTTTAGTTGTACAACTAAAAATCGAGTAGTGCGCACATATCAGCTCATAGGCATCAAAGCGAGACTAAACAGTTGTGCGATAATATAATCAAAAGTGTGCTCGTGTTAAATTCGTCCCTTTTAGTGTTGAGGCATTCAAATCCGTCCCGAGTGTACTGTAAAACGATATTTTTCAAACAAATTATCATCAGACAGCGTTGATGGATTACTGGTATTGAAGCTTCCTGTTGACTACGAGGGTCACTTTCTGCACCATTGTATTTTCGAAAGGCTCTCGATAATTTACATTGAGAGTGGTTTGTCCGTTAAAGTACTGCTTTGCTGCGATTTTGATAGCGTTATTAACTGAAATATGTGCGCTAATTGCATATAAAATGTAGTATAACTAAATAAACTATGTATTTCTATTTAACTCTCTAATTTAAGAAATTGAGTCAAAATCTTCATGATTTTGTGGAATCAGTTTTGTCATTGTATCTATGTTATAATATTTTTTATGTCGTCTAGTAAGTTTGTAATTGAGCAATACAAACAAGGAGGGACTTTAATTTGAGCAAGTCGTATCTCTTGCGGCGGTGTGATGCTGTCCCGAACGTTCCGTCCATTTGGTAGAGTTTTTTTGATTCATTACGTATCATAGTATACAAATTTATAACCTTAAATTATATGTAACTCTTACTAAGCTCTATAACTTTGGTAGCTGTCGAAACAAGGCAAAGTGAAGAATTAGATATAGTTAATCTTATAACATCCGGTTCAGCAAACAAAAAAAAAGAATGAACACTAAAGTCCATGATACGTAATAAGATAGCAACAGCAATTCAGTACAGGCGCCGAGCGACAAAGATTCGCAAATACGTCGGCAACACGTCGCGCGGCCGTTTGCCCCTTCATTACAGGCAGCCCGGCTGCCACCCTTTGCCGCCGACATAATTGCTTATTAGATATGTAACTTGTACGACTGTTGTCTCTTACGACTTCTGACCTTTAATTCCAAAGCAAAATGACATACCAACTTTCAGAGATTTACGACTGTATCTAATACGAGACGACACTAAACATTTCTATAAGTAATGATGATGATGTCGTCCGTGACGTATCCGTCAATGGTTCTATAAGTAAAGAACTGAATTTCAAAACCTTTTTCCACAATAAAAAACATCGCATCGCCATTAAAGAATGACAGCTTGATATAATACAAATGACATGAGGAAATGACGTACGTAATTACATCAATAGCAGCCTAGAATAAGAGCGCGCGCACACCTTTGACTAAACTATCGCACATCATCTGTTTGGTCGCGCTTTGATTGCTATGAGCTTACATGGAGATGCGCACACTACTCGATTTTTGGTTGTTCATCTAAACAGTTGAATGGGCTGCGAAACAATCGACAATCACACAACAGTTGTGTGATAGTTTAGTCAAAGGTGTGCGCGAGCTCTAAGGTAGCAAATAAATCGCTTATCGTGCAATGTGATAGTGTGGTGCGGTAGTCCGGTGCGATGGTACACATTTCGACAGCGGGCAGGTCTCGGCGCGCGGTAATTCCCCGTGATTGATTATCTTTTCGACTAATGAGCTCCGGACCAGTCTTTTGCGGTGTGGTGCAAGTGATAAGTTTACAGGGAGGATGACTTTTACTTTAAAAACTTTTAGAATCAGTAGATCGTTATAAATTTGAATAATGATAGGAAGGGCAAATTATGAATGTTTACTATGTAGAGAAAGAATCATTGTAGTCGTAAGTTCACTAATGCACAATAACAAACTGAATAATAAAATGTGAAGACTTTTTAAATCACGGGACCACATTTTTCTTATTCTTGTGAGAGATTTTATTTTTTCCAGTAACCAAATAGTTAATACAAAACTAATTAATTGAATAACTAAGCATTGTCTGGTGTTATATGTCAGAATATTCCTCCCGCTACAGCTTGTCACATAAGCCGGTGACATTATGAATTATGATCGCTTTACCCTCACAATAAGTGCATAAATAGGAGCGAGCTGATGGGCGGTATAAATCACCCGCCGCCATCCATCATGTGCGAGGCTCCAGGAACTCGCTGCCAATGTGCTGCAGCACCGTGACCCTCGCCACATCACACTACAATCTACACAACCAGTAAACATACAGGTATATCTAATATACAGTCATCTATTATAGTTATGTATGGAGTAGAGTTATTTGTATACAAATACAACCTTATTTTCTAAAGACCTTTCAGCTGAATACTGAAACGTTATGTTAATAAGTAACAGCATCTTAAATGATAAGGCTACGCTTAAACTCCAAATTCCTGTCAGAATTTGAAGTGAATTACCCAAGTTTCGTTTCAGTATTCAGCCGTTGTAGTTTTAAATATCAGACAATGTGAAAAGGAATAAACTTTAAAATGAATTCACAGTATTCGGTAAAGAAAACATTACAATTATCACATAGTAATAGTGAGGATTAACTTAGCAAAGAAGTAAGCTCCGAATACGTTGGTATAAGATAAGAATGGCCTCGCACCGGCTGGAGTAAGCAGCAAGCATTTGCATACGGCGGCAGTAATGAACCGCAAACGGCAGCAGCGATGTTCCGCGCGCAATAAACGTCGGAAATACTGCAGTTTCCAAACTAAAGTATGTTGTTAGCACACCACTAGTCACGACTCTATCAAGAGCTTTTAAAATTTACACCACTTTAACTTCTGTCGAATAAGGTTAAAGAAAAAATATATAACAATCGCTGTTGAAACGTTGATAATTATTGCTTACTTGACTGTACTACACTTTTTATAGAATTAAGCAATTTATGGAACGGTCATTGGTAAAATTTAAAAACTTCTATTCTGATATTAAAAATATTTCATTTATCAAATATAATAGTTATAAGCTTTCATTGTATAATAACTACGTCAGCGTCAGCTAAATTATTTAAAGTTTAATACAGAGTACGTGAATGCATACGTAATGTGTGCAAATACGACGTGTGCGAACTTGAGCGTCGCCTGGCCGTGTCAACCGCGCTCCTATCTGCGGAAGTCGCACGGTGACTTGCTTTCAGACATCTCTTGCTGATATAGCATTACTAAACTACTAGAATTGCCAAAAAAAATTAAGGAAAATTTGACTTTTGTTCGTTGATTGAAAATTGTACATCTTAATAGAGAAACAAAACGCAGACTTACATATTCCTTTCCCTATAATAGAGGTACCAATACCACTAACTAAAGTAGTTTTTACAAAGTCGAATAAAATATGACATTATTTTATCGGCTCATCTACCTTCTATGCCAAGTTTATTCCAGTAACAAAATCAAATTCTTCTAAAGACCGTCTTAAAATTCTCAGTGTTCTATCTAAATGTTCCGAAGTCTGCGTAGTGTGCCGGTATCGCTGCGGGCACAATGCGGCCACTAAGTGGTTGTCGTCCGTCGCCGCTCGGCGCTAGTTGCGCGATGTATTTGCTTAGCGAAACGTCTAGAAACGTCTAGGCACGTCTAGATAACGCCGAGGCCGGGTGCCGCCGAGCAGGCTGCACTTCCAACTGTACACGATATGCTCCGGCTGGGACGAACTAGTTGATATTCATTGTGCTCACAACACTTGACACTAATGGATGGTAAATATTTTGAATTCAGTATTATTAATATACGAATAAATTGATTTGTGTCAAAAGTATATCAATGTTGCCTAACAAATATCTTGTACCCTTTGTATTTTGCCTATTGCACCAATGCTACGGTTTTCGAAGCACTTATATTCTATGGCTTGTCCTTAAGTTGAAGGTAGGTCGTGTCACGGTGACAGCGGGTTAAAAAGACCAGTGGCGTAGCGAGGGGGGGGCAAAGGGGGGCATCTTGCCCCGGGCGCAGCTCTTAGGGGGCGCCAAA
>LD700008.1:620273-714499 GCA_003118335.3 Papilio memnon | reverse complement strand
TTAGCGCCCACAAACACACAGACAAAGTGACAAAATTTTAACTCCTTTGCGAATTAATTTAACTTCAATATTTTACTTAATTAGTTCGCAAGTATATTTTAGATGTAAAAATTATATGGTTTTCCAATACACAGGGGGGGGGCGCTAAAAATTTATTGTGCCCCGGGCGCGAGTTAGGCTCGCTACGCCACTGAAAAAGACGCTCTCATCGCGTCCAGCGTCCAGCGTCCAGCGTGCAGCGCCCCGCCGTGACAGTAGCCACGCGCGTCACGCCCCGTCTGCCGCGGCACGTTTGATGCGCGCAGGGTTGTCACAACAGGAACAGTCTTAATAATATCACTTTAGCTCTTGGCTACTCCTTGTGTCTGTATTCATTACAAAAAGTACAATAAAAGAAAAAAATATTGAAAATGTAAAGCATTAAAGTAATATTTTTAATTGTATAAAATCGAGGTTTGTTTTACAAAGTATAAACCTCAAAAAAAATCGTAACGTTTCTGGTGGCAACCCTAGTGGGGCGTCTTGTCGGCGTTTATTACATCAGTGATTGTTGGCGGCGTGACGCGCCATCCGCCTGCCCTGTCAGCTCCCACGCCGCTCCGGATTCGACAAGTCACCTTCGATTACTGTACCCAACAATGTTTTGTTCTTATTTGACCCTAAGTCAATGTATTTAGTGAACCTGAAGAGAAGAAGGTTAGCATATGCACATATACATAGCAAGATGCACTCAGTCTCATCTCTTAGAACAGTTCTACTACAACATAAAACAGTAGGATAGGAAGAGACGACGAACCTCCATTTCTACATTCATAGGTACATGTAACACATACAACCACATCGGGTTCGGATTCTCTTAATATAGCTCTTCTTGAGTATTTCATCAATCCACACGGTATAAATTCTGGGACGGCCTAGATCAATATCAAAAATAAATATTTGTATAATTTTTACTTATATTTTAAACGCTAATTGCAAAAAAATACTTTAGCAAAAGGTTTGAGGGTCAAAAAGAATTAAACACGTTATTTTTTGTTTAAATACCAGTTAACCAACACATTTTAAATAATAAAAGTGAAATCTAAAAGTGATTACATTATAAAGCCTTGAAAGGAAATAACAAAAGATGTTCGATTACGTAGTAAAAATGACTTGCGCTTTCTTGTAACTAAATAAACAATGAAATGTCGGTTTTCACCCCATCGCCGGTGGTCCGGCCCTGGCCCCGAGTAATAAACAATAGTAATCACTTAACACCAAACTAAAGCTAATCTTTTAAATTTTTACAACTCAAATTATTTTACAATCTTTTACAAATATATTGAATCATTTAACTTAAGACATTTGTACAAGTTACTAGAGGTTTTTATGAAGTCTATGTAATGAATTTTTCCAATAAGTTTTTTCTTAGAACATAAAAACATAGCTACGTTACTTATCAGTTTTGTTGGCTGCACGTTATGTTGTTTTAATCCAAAACATAGTTTACAAACTTAATGGCAGTAGAGCCAGGCGGCCATATACAATGTGGTATATGAACGGGCTTAGTTGACAAGGGTAGACAGGAGCCGACAGAAAATCGACAGGAAGTAGCTGTTTACTGCTATTTGTCAGTGAATTTAATAATTAAACTCTCAATATAAAAGTATAGCAGATAATGTATTATCAAGGATCACTTTATATCATCCTGCATCAATTTGTAAGAATCTTCTGTATTTACTTACCTTTTATAAGAGAAGGGGCAAATAATTAATTGGTAACTATTTTTTAAGTTTATTATCTTTCATAAAATTAACATTCATAACAAAAAAGTACTTAAAGCTTTAATAAATCTCTTTAAAGGAAAACTTGTAAAAATATAAACATTCCGAAAAATGTGATTAATAACAAATGATAAGAACATAAAGAGGTTGCCGTCGTTGTCCCAGCAGTAAACATTTTGACAGTGGCATTTAAATGCATTCAGATAGCGATCTCGCGATGTCCGCATCTCAGCGTGACGCAGTTTTTACACGCCGCTCAAAAGTCAACATCGTGCGCCGTCAAAACTCGCGCAGATGAAGATCAAACTAAATTATTACCGAGCAGCCGTTTACTCGCTCGGCTATTCAATTTCCCCGCCATGCATCTCTGTCGTCGCATCGTCTTTGACTGCATGTTTCATATAATCCTTTCATCAAAACGCGGAAAGCGCTCCAGCAATTTTTGTAGCGCGAGAGAGAGAGCGACAGACGGGGTCCGGGGTGTCAAGCGGCGCGGCGGTGGGGATAAGACGGCTAAGCTCCCGCAAAGTACACACAATGCAAAAATGGCGAAGCGCCGAGTGAGCGAGTGACAGCGCTCTGACAGGCGCGGGGGGACAGCGCACACGGTCACGACGAGACTCAGTCCACTCAGTCCTCCGCCGTCAGTCGTGCGAGCCGCACGCGTCGCTACCTAGTGCCTGTGACTTGTGGATTATGTGCTGACAACGGAGTATTCATTTCGTGAAGTGCTACAATTATTTTTGTGAGTGAAGAAATCATCAAAGCTGGAAAAGGATACCGTCTTGTGGAGCAATATGCTCACGTCTAGCAACCAGTACCTGCGACCGGATTACCTGTCGCCGCTGCCCACCACGGTGCGTTTGTAGACAGCTTTATTTATTTTGACAGTTCGACAGGCGTATTAAACTGTTGGCATTCACAGATTTTTTTTCATGACATTTTGAATGATTAAAAAACAACCATGATTCTTAATTTAAAACTCTTGTAAATAACTTGACACGTTTCTTGTATTTATTCCAAATTCTCTACAACATTTATTAAACCGCGTATAAGTACTTAAACCAAGAACTTTCAGATAAAATAAAATAAATATTTTCTATCAACAATAAGTAGTTGCAAAATTACTATTATAATAACCACATAAAAAAAACATATTTTAAGTAATAAAAAGATAAAAAACTTAGTACTTAAACCATTGCATTTATTCTATTACATTGTAAATAATGAATCGAAAGAGAACAAAAGTAGTTTAAAATTTTATAACGAAAACTACGTATAGTGAAATCACAAAGACTGTGTTGTAAATTTTTAACTATATTGTATCAACTGTGAATAAAACATTTTTGTTAAAACATAAACTTTTATCCTATTTCACAGTCTAATTGGATAAGAATATTGCTATCTTGGAATAATAACTAGCCTTACGTTAATGTGTTGCTTAGTTTATCTTGTAACACATCATCTTTTTTTTTTAATAATTACAAATATAGGAAAAAGAGGATAATTATGACAAGAAATAAAAACATGAGAATAGCAAGTGCAATATGTAAATCTTATTTTTTGCAACTTTAAACAGTACTTTTACTAATTTCATGTTATTCTTTTCTTATACTTTGTAATGAATCACCGTGAACCAATGTTGATCGGGCAACATTTTTGTAATAATAATAACACTAAACCAAAATGAAATAAAAACCTGTTATCTCAAAGTCAAATTCGTGACTGAAATGTATTTTCTTATGTGACCGTGGAAATGAATATTTGATGTGCCGTAAACTTAATGTTCGTAATATACATAAACGATTATCTAAAGCGCCCATTGCTCGTTGTTTTCATTTGTTTATAATTTCATATAATTGTTATCACAATTAAACTGTTTAGAGATTTACACTAAGCATTGATAAAAATTAATGTAGGTTGTTCTGTGATAACATTTTAGTTTTTTTATGTCAACATAACTGATGTCTTCGATTATTTCTTCAATATAAGTAAATGTCGAGACAAACAGTAAGATTATCGTTATTATAACAAAATTGCTTTGCAGTATAATTATGTACACTTCTTGCATGTTATAAAACAGCATTGCATAAGAAATATTTAATTATGGTCAACATTGTTTTCTAGGCAATAAGGCTACATACTGAATTGCAAAAGATTAATTTCAAAAAGCAAAATCAACAAATTTACGCTGAATATAAAATATTCCCCCGAATGTTCATTGAGGCAGTAACGCCACTCCCGCGATAATAGAGTTGACAGCGCGCCACAAGTTCAGGCGCGCCGCAAATTCAGCGGCACAAATTGCCCTTTTCACTGGGAGATTACATCATGCGGGAGCCGAGTGAAATGTCAAGCGGAGCCGACGGCTGCCAGACGCGCGGATAATGGCGCGTCGGCCGCGTGATTGGACTCCCCCGGCCCCGGCACCTCGCCACCCCGCGGTCCCTTTGTGTGCCCGTCACTCGCAACCTCGACCCGACGTTTCATTTCATAAACCTCTCTTTGTTGCAGCTCGACGCGAAAAAGAGCCCACTGGCGCTTTTAGCGCAGACCTGCAGTGCCATCGGCGCCGACACGCCCAACCCGAAACTGATCTCCGCCGCGGAGAAGGCCAGCAAGAAGTACGAAGACAAAACGACCATACACATGGATAACAAACCGAGCTTCAAGCCCTACGAGTCATGCTTGACGAGAGAAAAGACTAGAACGCCGGAGGACAGGTCCTCGGCCAACGCACATTCGAAGACACCTCTCTCATCTAAAGGGAGCACGTCAACGACTCCAGTGCAGGCCCGGTGTAATAGCAATCAGAGTTCCTCGTCGCAACGTACGTCGCCGCCTGCACATCGTAAAACACCATCGGAAAAATCGGAGGAACGGTCCAGTCCTCTCAATTCCCCGATTCCTGGAAAATCTAATTCGGAACTGACCAGTTCAGCGTCCAAGTTACCATACATACCGACGTCCTTGACGTCCAGTGCCGATACCAAAGAATCCTCAAGCTTCAAGCCCAGTGTACCAGTGACGTCCTCAGCCTTCCTCGGTGGATTAACACCGAGCGGCTTCCCGCTTCCAATGGATTTAATGACGAGCAGTCTAATGGCCGCACAACACCACGCTTTAAAGAACGGTCTCAATCCATACCTCGCCTATGCTAGAATGAAGGCTCCAGGAAGCGATCTGGGCATCTGCCGGGATCCGTACTGCACAGGCTGTTCTTTAAGTTCTCATTTGCTCAAATCAGCGGTTTGTCCCGCCGGCTGCGCTCAATGCGATCACGCCAAGACACCGTTCCCCTTGCCGAGCGGGCACCCTGCCGCTGCCGCGTACGCGCACGCTCAGCTGGCGGCGCTGGCGGCCGCGTCGCAGCTGCCCTTTGTGTGCAGTTGGATGGCGGGTGATTCTGCCTACTGTGGAAAACGATTCGCGACCTCGGAGGAGCTGCTACAACATTTACGGTCGCACACGGCGAGCGGGGAGTCTAGCCCCAGCCTGTCGATGCTAAGCGCGACACACCCGCTGTTGCAGCGCACGTACCCTACGCCGCCGCTGTCGCCGCTCACACCGCGCTTCCATCCGTACAGCAAGCCCTCGCACCTGGTGTCGTCGCCGCCGCTGCCTTTCCCGCTGCCTCCGCACCCCTCGCTGGCCGCCTACTTCCCTTCGTACCCGCTGTTTGGCCCGCGGCCGCTGCACCCGTGAGGACCATCGGCGCTCCACGCACACAAGAAGGGGGGCGCCGATCGCTAACGCCCATTCGTAAACGGACAATCGGAACGGAGGAAGTGTAAATATAGGTTAGTGTTCTTCTAGTTTCTAGTCGGCTCATATCATCGTCGGACGCGAAGGCCCAGTGGCCACACCAGCTGTGATCTCTAACTCGTAATATTCGTTATAGTTTAGTGCAGCGGACTCCGCGAGGACTCCTCTCTCGCCTCGCCGCCGCCGCTCCTCGCTGCGTGCGCGGTCTTTACTTTTATAGTTAGAATAACGAAATTTCTATGTACCAAATCGATAGAAGTAATTTAAATAGTTTTTTTAGTTGTTGCGAATAATTATTGAGGATTGTTAATTAATTGTGTTTGTATTTTTTTTGTAATCGATGTATTTCGAAAAATACCTGATGACACTAATCACATATCTCTGCAACTTAAAGTTAAGGAATAGTATGCGCTAAAGTAATTATTGTAAAATATAAATGTTACCGCAAATCAATGTCCGGGTTATTTATGTAGCCACTTTCTACTTTTAACTGATAAGATTTGAACACAATTTATTTAGTGATTTACATTTGATCGCTTGCTGTACCGGCACCCTGTTGTTGTTGTTGTCTGACATTCAATGATAAATAGATGTAATACTATCGATGTTGACCACATTAATTGTATCTGTGGACAGAAGCTCGTAATTGCATGTACTAGATTCTTACAAAATGACACTACACTGTAAGTTCTTGCAATCGATATCTGTTTAATAAAGATTTGTTGTTAATAAACAATTATAAAATTGAAAAAAATATACGTAAATACTTAATTCGAAACTCTCGTTTTAATTTCTACCAAACTATCCAGAAAATACATTTACATTATTAAATCGTTGTGTATCCTAATTTTGTAAAACATGTTTACATTTCAGAAGTAACTGACATAAATTTTTACAGAAGAAAACGATTAGCATACATGAGTCGTTTATTAAGTGAATGTTCCAATACAAAACAGCAAATATGAATAAATTGTAATCTATTTGTGTAATCTCACGGCCCGTAAGCCGTTTATAACGATTTAAGTGTGCAGACGCGTCAGCAGATCCAGCGATAGCTTTCACAAGGTATCGGGCTCGCAGTGCACTGGATTGTGATCGCAAATCATTTTTCTCTGCAACACCGTGTGACTCAACTCTGCGAGCGTCCGTAATTAGGACCGTTGCGGCTTCCACAACAATAAATTATGAGCAATTTATCTGTCTGTCTGTCGCCATACATCACGCTCCGCGGTGCATTTACTAGCGTTGAAATATTATGACCGATGGTAGGTCTAGACGTGCCATTTGTTGACGCCCCCGGCCCGCTGCCGCTCCGCAGTCGCGCTGCAACCCTATCATCTTTCAAATTAATGTAACGATCGCCTCAATGACAATGAGTTATTCATGAACCGTACCTATTACATCTAACAAAGGAATGCAATAAATCGCGTAACACTAATCTGGCGTCGACTCAATTGTACACTTTATGTTGAGTAATTCCAGCTCATGTATTACTTAGCTCTTATCTAGGCTTCTATCTGTTGTTACATTTATGGCGTTGTAGTTAATTTTATAGTAATGAACGGCTATTGCGTTCTATTTCCTTACTTAGTTGCGATTAACTTAATGCGTTAGTATATCATTATGCACGTAACTTGGTAAAAAAATGTAACAACCTACATACGTAAAAAAATTAAAATATTCTACTCAAAGCAGTTTATTTAGATTATTGTAATCATGTGCCACAGCCCAAGTTGTGTATACGACTTGACGCAAAAGTCAAAGACTTATTACTTGGTTCTATTTAATAACTAAGTCCTCCATTAAATAACACTGTAATACATAAGCCATCACGAGCAGACATCGTAATAATTCAATGTTAATGTGACTTTATTATTACCATGTAATAATTATTAATTCCACAGCGAATCCTGTTCATTATAATTAATGTATTCAAACAATACCTTAATTATAATTACATATCTAAACTGTTTTGCGAAATTAAACTTAACGTTTAGAAACATACGTAAATAACGTAATTATTCTGAAATAAGTGCAGAAAACCATTCAATACACATTACAGAAATAAGCTACTTATGCTGAAATCTTCAAAATAAACGCTTTAAAAATTATATCTGCATCAGAAATTATTATGAAGTTGTGACGTTACCAACATCACGGAAAGTATTCACGTGATGTTGGCCCCTGTCTCTGTTCTCCCGCAATCATTTTACATACTACTGCGGATTACAATTAAAAAAATATAAAATTTAATTGCATTCGATACTAGAGTGCACTTATTTGCATTCCGACCGCGTCGTATAAATTCGCCATATTATCTGAGGTATATTAAATTAATAAGATGTTGAAATTCACAGCCTGCACTCTCCGCTTGTGAAAGTTAATTACCGTCCTGTAATTTATTAAGATTATTAACATATTAATATTGTTAACGTTACAACGCTGTTGAGAAATTCAGCCATAACTTTGGAGTCGAGCGCTTAATGTTATTCTAATGGTCACTTCACAAACTCCGCTAAAACTACCATCCATTCCAGTCACGTAATCAATAAACGACTTTATGGCTTTATGCTTTTAGATTAAAATCGTTTGCATCGCATCGACAGGTGTTTATTGCTATTGGCAAATGGGATATCGTTTTGACAAGTTCGCAAATTGTATTGAAAAATTATACTGTACACGTGTAAATATATGTACGGTACGTCGACTTAAATGTCATAAATCTATTTCAAATATGTGTTAGTTTAAACAAGCAATTATGGCGAACTTAAATTAATGATTTATCTTAATGTGTTATGTAATGGTTTCTGACTTATTTTAACAAAATTAAAATACTGTATTAGATCTAAAGATTTCTATTATAATCTTATTTCTTACTAATATTATAAATGCGAAAATTTAGATGGATGGATGTTTGTTAGAGTTTGTAGCCTAAACTACTGAGCTGATCTCGATTAACTTTGGCATAGATGTAGAGGATAGCCTGGAAGAACACGTAGGCTACTCACTTTTGTTTTTTTTTAATTGCACGCGGACAGAGTCGCGGGCGTAAGCTAGTACTAACATAAAGGCTAACTTAGCATTTCTAACTACTAAGAGTCCTTCGCATGCATGCCTATGTGGAGAAGCAACGTGTTTGCGGCGTCGGAACCCGACACTTCAAAAGAGCCGCTCACTTTGATGTCGCCGTTGCCGCGCGGTACACTCGCGTGACAAAGCGCGTTGCTATTTAATTTTTAATGTACATTTGACACACACATGCGTCATTAGCAAGTGTGTGACAGTTTAACGTTGACATATGACAATAATTACCTTCACACTAATTATTTTAGTACTGCGACAAAATATTATGTGCTTTTTTATATCATAAAAAGCAGTTGTTTTTCTGACAAAAGATCTTTAAGAAACTGTCTTTCGCAGATTATTCCAATGTAAAAAATAAACGAGTCCCGAACAATCTATTCGGAGACAGTCTCAATTACATCCGTACTTAATGTTATAAAGAGGAAAATTTATCTTTTTATATGTAATGTCTAAACTCCAAAACTATTTCAAAAATTCTTTCAATTTAAGAAAGCTACATTATCACTGAGTAATATAGGCTATGTTTTTTTTACTAGACTTTATCAAAATTTTGCATGGATGTAGATATAAGAGCAACAACTGGTGAAAAATAAGACAACGTTCTTTTAAAGTCCTTGTTGTATGCTTCTGCCTATACCATTAAAGTCCATCATGTCATTGTAGTACGTATGTCGACGTCGGGTTCGCCGCTGAGCCGCCGAGCGAACCACAAATCATTCCAGTAGCCCACTGCTGATGGACTGACCACCGCACGACATTGTACAGAACAGGGGCAACAACATTTGTTAATCTTTATACTTTGTATATGATGTTACGGAACATAAATAAAAATTATTAAACGGAAAATATAAAAAAAGGTTGAATAAACCTTTTTTAAGATAGAATTTTCTTAATATAAAATTTTAAACAATAGACCCATTTACGGCTGTATATTGCAACGAATTTTATATATTGCGCTTTCTTACCGTCGTCTACAATCTGTTAGACGTGATTTTTTTATGGAATTTGGGATATATAATAGATTTGTCTTTATCATTAGACGCTGTTGGTTATTTAAATTTCGTTTCAGTATTCGGCCATATATCAATTTAAAAAAAAAGATACTACACAGACCCTAAAAATAAATATAACACAAAGTCTTTGATGAATATGATGAACAAAAGAAGCATTGTAATTTAAATGAGTTATCAACGAAAAAGCCTTAATGTTATGATGAAATGAAATTCCGAGCAGTAATTATCAGTAAATAAACACAGGTTAACAAAAAATACGGCACTCTAACTTTTACTCTTTGCTAGGCATACGTTGCATTTGAACATGCTAGCCTACCATGTAACACGATTAGGTAAAACATGCGCGTTAAGGGCCGCGCATTTCCAATGCTAATTTGCAAACATCGCAAGACTTGCTCAGCCGTGACGCTGTTGGTTTTTTGTACCAGCCATTTACCTCTGGTGTTGCTAGATACGTTGACAAATATACCCGAGGCACACATAATTAAAACTTAAGAAGAAACTACACAAAACTTAGACGAGAAAAGAACATTAGTTTGTGGGATACCTGACGTATTATGATTTCCTGCTTCATTTTTTTTGACATCATAGCTTACACCAAATTAGTAGCGAGACCAAGCGAGAAACAAAAACTCAAATAATAGCCTAACAGTGGTCGTAATTTTTTATTTATCCTCTTTACTGTCGTAAACCGGATATGTGGCAACACTACGGGTAATAATATAGCGGGTACTGTCAAAGTCAATATAATTTGATACGTGGCAGCGCAACGCAATGGGCAGATAAGCATCGTACACTCGAGTGGAAGAGTGATTAACGCAGGACGGGCTCCCTTCCCCCCGTACCGCCTCGCACTCCCCGCGTTCCCCCGCGCCGCTTTGAAGTCCGCCGCGCCCCTCGCCGCGCTGTCGGCTCAGATTAGCGTTAGCTGCCAGTCCTTTTTTACCTTGCATTTTATTTCAAGCGTTTCGCTCCCGTCAGTACTCGAAGTTTAGATTTCTTTATCAGTCGACTACCGCGGCTTTCAAGTAGCAGCTTGTTTTATTTTTAATTGACTCAGTAAGTGCGAAATTACATTACAAATTAAAATGAAAGCAACTGGTAATTCAAGAGCTGAGTTTTACTTGCAATTTAAAGGTTAAGGAGATTTTATGGACGGTTGCGTTTGTTTTAATTTCCGATTTATAATTGTAGGACGTAAGTGTTTGAATATTTCACCTAATATGTGGCTAACGCTAAAGACCAAAAGAGAACAATCAAACAATACGTTGTTGCTGTCACTCAACCAATTTTAACTTTGATTTGATCAGTAAACACCTAGCCAATCACAAGACGGAACACGTAGTGGTTCAAAACACAATGTTTAAAATAAAATCCCAAACGACAGGCAACATCCGACCTTCAAAACGAAAATAAACAACTTAATTTATTAATAAATTGAATGTCCTTCAATGTTGAATTTCAAGGGAGAATATTCGTGAGAGACACTGAGTAAACATTTCAGACGCTAAAATCCATTAGATGAAGACGTGCACCTTAATGCGGACGGACGGACTGACAAACATCGAGTCATGTCAACAGTAATATTCCCAGACGATGGATATTTAAAAAAAATGATTTATAATTTCACTTCAAGTGGGAGATAATGCATTAAGACGCCAGGAAGGCGCAGTGTATTTTTATTAGTTTATAATACGGTTGGTTTGGATCCAACCCTTAGTTAAGGGTGACTAGGTCATAATCAACCACCCTGGTCCAGTACTGGTTGGTTCTATTTATATATAACTTTGAATTTATTTGATTATAAGTGCTGGTTGCATTACGATGTTTTCCTTCACCTTCATGTGCATTAAACTCATTTAAAAAAGCGGTAAAAATGCATATTTACGGACTATTCAATCACAAAATAAAATGCAAAAACTTCATCACATCTTTAAAAACCATTTTTTCAGGTTGAATAGCTTAAAACGTTTAAAGCATTTCGCGTCGGCTCGTAATCTAAATGGTTCGCAGCAAACGTTACCGCTCTGATGGAAAAATAAAAAAGAATTACATAGTCGTAAACACAAGAGTGCTCAGGGACAGCGATGGCGACGGCGACGGCGAGTGACGTACAAAGGAAGTAGGAAGCACTATAAACACGCCTTTACGGCCCCGCACAGATAAGAACTCTTTATAGCGAACTCCATGGATCTGATAACGGCCCTGGGTTCAGCAGACCTTTTCAAGGGTCACGAGGTCTTCGATTAAACGTCTGAAGAAGGGTTCTTTTGTAAACGCGGCATGACTTAGTTTATTTATAACATAAATACTGTCGCACCTTTTATCTCGGATGGGAATAATAAATGACTTATCCAGCCGAATACTGAAACGTTATTTAAATATGTAACAGCGTCTTAAATGATAAGGCCACAGAATGCATTTAATACCCAATAGTTTTAACAGATGTGTGAATTAATTCATGCAGTAACAAATGAAGACGTCAATATTGATGCGTATGTCTAAATTATAGAACTAGGGACAATTTTTCATTGAAAGCAGTTAAATTAACTTTTAAATTGTGTAGCTATAGTTGTAAAGACGTCTAGTTCTGACAGTTTTGACAGTCAGCGGCCAGCGGTGTTGATGGCCGCAAAATTATGAAAACAATTGAATATAGCGTAAATTAAATTATTGATTCAAATATGGCCGATGAAAATTTGAATTTAGAATATTAACAGTTCAAATATTTATCAGTAGATGGCGTATTTTGATGTCAAAATACTCTTAAAAAATTAAATAAGAATTTAGCTGCGAATAATTTTTACATTATAAGAATTATGGATTCAACAAATAGAATAATTATAAAATATCAATTCTAATCAATAGCTATCATGTTGCTTCATTTTAATTATTTGCCATTAGTAATAAGATATCATATTTTGTCATTTAAATTTAAAGACATTATAAAGTAAGTTATGTATTTTCAATGGAGGCAATTTGCGCGAATCATAGACACATATATCAATAATAATCGTTGAGATAAAAATCTAACATGAACTTACAATGTTTTATAACCAGTTCTGACTTATTCTATATCTATACATATAATAAAATTGGACTGTCTGTTAGTAATATCAAAAGAAAAATTCCAGATTTCCAGATTTGCGTTGGTGATAACAAAAAGCGTATTTAATTTTTTTTTGTCTGTCTGTCTGTCTGTCCGCAAGCCGCGTTTATTCCGGGTAATCGAAACGACTGGGCCGATTTCGACCGGACATTCACTGAAGGGTAGCTGACATAGACCATTTTATCGGCTACTTTTTTATCTTAATATTCGGTCGACGAAGTCGCGGGCAACAGCTAGTATATAATAAACACACAACTAAACAGCTAGAACTCACATAACATAATATATTTTAATCTTGCTGCATAACTTGTAATTTTATAATATCGTAAAACCTGAATAAACATACGAAGTTCTACAAACGTTACAAATTACGATAATATTTCCCCTACAAAGTACAGTTTAACGGGCGTGTGGGCATTTTGGTAATAGTTAAAAACCTGCGCCGTACACAGCCGTTATCAAAACAAATAGCAGGAGCACGGGATGGGCCGTTACTCTCCAGTTTTACGTTAGTTAATAAGCTAGGCTTCTAATTGGTCCCATAAACTTGGTATGTAAAACAAACAACTAGTCCGTCCGCTGTAAAAGGCGAGCGATAAATTCCCGCAGACACGCCGTAGCAGCTGGGCCGCGTTAATGCCAACAAAACATTAAAATTAAAAACCATTCGCTTGAACGTTCATGAATTATGAATAACGCGTTAAAATTATATCTTAAGTAATGGACTATTAGTGTCTCGTCGTCTCGTCGACGGGACAAAGGCATATTTAATTGAATTTATTCAATTCACCAATGAAGTTCGCTTGGTGACTTGTATCTCTGTAACGACATTATGAACATATTTATTTTAAATATTTTGAAAGCAAATGACATAACAAGTTGTGTGTTAAATTAATAGATTCATGATAATTACATTTCCAATATAATCATATTGACTTAGGCTTGTTGGGTTCAGTTGGTAGAAAATAAAATAATATTGCACTTGCCTGTTACAGTAAGAATTTTACAAAAGTCATTAAAACCTTCGATATTCTTTTCATTAAATAAAGTTGTCCAAATACTTATTACTACTTTAGGAAGAAGTAAATGAAAGAAGAGATTTTAGAGAAGTGAATTATCGACACACTGGCGCCACGATTTTATAATTTGGTTACGCGCGTCCACACCTTTGACTAAACTATCACACAACTGTTTAGTCTCGCTTTGATTCCTATGAGCTTATATGGAGGTGCGCACACTATTCGATTTTAGTTGTGCAACTAAACAGTTGAATTGACTGCGAAACAATAGACAATAGCACAACAGCTGTGCGATAGGTTAGTCAAAGGTGTACGCGCGTTCTTAGACGGATAAGTCTCATTAGAATGAAATGTTTTATGTAAAAGTTGTGATTGACGTGTAGTTGATCGCACGAATTAGTGTACGTCAGCAAGTCATACATCCAGACGGCAACGTTTTAATGCGGCTAATGCGTGTCATAGATGAAAGCTGGCGTCCTGAATGTTTGTTTGTTTGACTTTCATTAGCTCGTGACGTATCTTGCTTTAGCGGTAAGTGTTTTATAAACGGCTGACGATTTTAATGTAAAATATCAAAGAATAAATTAAAAAGACGCTTAAGTGTTTTAGGCAGAAAAAGATGAATTTTTAAGGTTTAAAAATGTATTCTTAAATCCAACACTTAATTCTCGTTTCGATGACAACATTAGCAATCTTGGAGACTAAATTACCGAACATTACAAATAACTGAAATATTTTTTAAGTCGGAGTGTTTTGCACAACACTAAACTATGGATGGTGTTATGCTAGAGTAATAAAGTAATGTCTTTTATAAACTTGTAGTCTCAACATTTTAACATAAAAATTAAATAGATTTAATATGAAATAGAATTAAGATATGTAACTAAAGTGGTGAGTGCGAGTGTGAGTAACAAATGGTCAGCGGCGTGCGGTAATGGCCGACATAATGGCACAAGTATTGAGATTTATCACCGCCGGACACCCTGTATCTGCATTTAAATAACACCCATTCATAATACCAGGCAGCCCTGCGCTGTCACGCCGCAAACGGAATTTATAAGTTCATTGTAATATATCAAATAGTAAAACGTTCCTTGTCAAATGGTAATCAAAATATACATATGTGCAAATATCAACCATAATTAAATGATTTTTAAAAACAATGCAAGTAATACCGATGAGGAATAAATGCATTTTTTACTTTGTAATTGCGATGTATGAAGTAAAGTTTATTCTGCATGACAACAGATGGCGTTGTATGATTTTAAGGATTCATTAATTTGATCGATTGTTGGTCACTAAAAAGAACGATCTGTCGCATTTTCCCGCCAAAAAATATAAAAATTACATGGATGAATACACTGTTAATTACATTTATCATAGTAATAATAATATTATACATTCAACTTTTTATAAATTTGTATGGACTCGTTAATTGGAACATTTTCAATTAATATAAAATGTACGTAACGATAAGCTGTTATTATTATTGCATATTAAATGGTACAACCACGAAGCTTTTAAAATTTTAAACGCAGTTTTAGTTTTAAACAAGCTGCAGGAATTAATTTAAAGTATTCGGAATGTCTGAAAGTAAGGAATTTTTTAATTAAATATGTAAACATTGTTTCGTTTATTACAATGTTATTGAATTAAATACTGTTTTTACATAGTTGGTATTCTCATCACGGTTTTTATATTCACGTATCCTGTTTTTTAACTGGCACAAGTTGTTAAAACTAAATAATGTTATTTTCCTCTATTGATCCATCAATCAAACGAGTTTGTTACTCAATAAATGTCTGTACAAATGTCAAGTACACAGAGTTTCTTGTGAAAAAATCTGCGTTGTTAACCCTATTCCAGTTTCTTACAAATAAATTCTATTTTAACACATAAAAATAAAACGTTATCTTTCCAAATGAATGTAAACATTATATAATTTTATGCTATATTTTATTGATATTCTATGTGCAGATATCACGAGAACATCACACATTTAAAAAATAAACAATTTTGAAGTCAGGTCGAAACAGCAACGTAAATAAACTAATTCAAATCAGTTAACATCAAATGTATTCAAATCGTTAAAACAAACCATTTTTCTTAAAAGCTAACAAACCATTTCCTTCGACCGTGTATTCCGTGATCTATGTGAATCGTCCATAAACCTCCTGTTTTACGACCCGCCATTACTTCTATGCCGAGTTTTAGTTTATAACAATGTTTTCATTCAACTCTATATATCTCGTGGTTATTCATAAATCTTAAACTAAACTGTTCACTAACATCACGCAGCCGTATATCACATGCCTATTTCCATTCAAAGTCAACACAATTATTTTTCAACCGATCACAGACCATAGAGTACACTTGATGTGTCAGACATGGCAATTAAATAATATAAAAAATCCTTTCTACTTTCACCAGCGTCATAGGTTATGTATTTAGACCTTATTCAAATTAACTTGTTTGTTTTATGTTAATGGATATCTGAAATTATCGTGACCTAAGATTCTGTCAGGATGAGCTTTTAGTAAATGTGAAATCAACCTAAAAGGTAGCTATAAAAGTGAGCTTATTTAAATATTGTGAACATTAAAATTTTGGCGATACAAGAATTCTGTTTTAAGTGAAAGCTCGTATTTAAATCAACTGAAACATAAACAACGGTTTTAATATTTTATCGCTTCGATAACTATTTTATTAAATTGGTTCAATATTATCATTCAAATCCCATTTACTTTTATTAAAATAATAAAGTAAATCGTCAATCGCGTAGAAGAAATTCAATTGATCTTTATATTGAAGCTAAGTCATCTTATACAAAGTTATTGAAAACCTTGCAACAATATCGTCGTTGCCTTACATCTGAAGTAGTCATATATTCAAGTGCTGCCATCGACGATAAATCTCTACGATATCAAGATCCAAAGGAAACGTAAAGCTTGTGTGCGGTAGCGGGAGCGGGAGCGGGCGAAGTAGCGGACAGCGGGCGGTATTACGGGCGACGTCGGACAAGCGGTAGCGACTTATCAAGACGATCGCGGCGATATTTACGCCCCAACCCGTCGATTATTATCGACACCGGTTTGTTTGTCAGCCCACCTCCGCAACACACTAAGTGCAACTTTTTAAACTAAATGACTTGTGTATATTTCAATATCACTTAGTAGTATTTTGTATATATTTTAAGCAATAAGTAAACTCCTTGTATTAGAAATAAAAAATATAGATTGTTTATTACTTTTCATTTGACGATTATTTCGTGATTACATCAGTATTAGTAGGATTTATGCGTCAAGAGCTCAGTGTGTCCTTAACACGCACAGCGAGGTGTCGGATTACATGACAGAATTTGTAATAGTCTTCTTAGTTTTACGTCGGAGAGTGCGGCCGATGTTATCTGGGGAGAGTTATCGGCGCGGCCATCGGTAACAACCTGCGAAGGTGTCGGTAGCTGCAGAGCTTACACTGATAACTTATATATGGAAATTACGAAGAAACTCACTAACTTTATATCTATCGGATCCTGAAAGAGTTTTAAGTTACCACAGATATTCAAATATATTGAAGTATTCGATGCAGACTTAACTTGGCTTGTCAACAAGAGCTATAAACATTTTACAGTGGAATACTGTTTGATGCAATTGTTAATCTTCTTGTTATTAATAAAGTAATTTAAACCGATGGCTTTGTTCGCTGCGACCGATATGTCGAAACAAACGTCACGATAAATGATCCCTACAGTTAAAATAAATGTGTGATTTTAATTCTATTCCCGTTTTACGGATCATTTGTTAAAATAAAATAAATAAATTAGAATGGCCAAGCAAAAGCATTCCGAAATATATTACACAATAATAGTCGGCCATAATATTAAATTCTCGAATAGAAAAAAGATAAAGCTTCCTGAATTCAAATTAGATTTATTGTCGAAACTTGTAAATGGCCGACAATAAAAGAAACAGATAAGATTGTAAATTGTTGTTAATGCGCCGCTCCGGGGCATTACAGGACGACGACAAAAAACGTGGAGTCGCGACCGGCACAAAAAAATGTTGAACGATATAAAACAATTCATAACAATAAAACCGTCGTGCTAACCGCTGACATGAAACTGACCAATCAACTGGAAATTAAATAGAACACCATCTATAAGTGCAATTAGGTATCGGTTCAATTTTACGAGCAAAACATCGACTGCGCAGCCCGCGAGCTCCGACCGCACCAACAAAACAACAAAACGTCCAACGACAGAACGCTCGACAATCAATTCTATTGCATTAAAATAAAAGACCGCTGCGAGTTATTCAGTAGCAAAAATGACACGGTCTTCCTTCACAATAAAACTAAAAGCTGTTCGTCGCTTCCCAAAGGAAAGTTGTGGGAATTTCAACATTAACACATCTAAATAGGAACTCGACGTTTAAAGGACGGAGGCAGAGTATAAAGTTGTCAGAGTTCTAAAGGGGAGTTGACACGGTCGTATAAAACACTGGATATGAGCACATAAAAATTCTCGGAGCGCTGTCAGCGGCCCCTCTATCGCCATTACATTTGTCAACTGTCAAGTTGTAACGCAGTGGGCACAATTTAAATGATAATTATAACGCTCCGGTCCAGGCGGCCGCGCTGACGGCGAGGCGGCCATTTTGTTGGTGACTTTTTAAATACGATTAATGATGTTTATATGAGTGTTCGTGTGTATGGTTAGTGTCGGCTGAACACGTGGGACAACGCGCTCGGCGCTGCGGTTCTGAGTACGACCACACAAACACCCCTCTGACAACACAACACACAAACAGCCCTCTTCCCCTGAGCACACACGCTAATCACCATCCTTCAGCACTCGTTCAATCATAACCTTATCATGTGAATAAACATACATGTTAAATTCTCGTAATATAAAACATCTGTCCCTTACGTAAATAATAAATATGTTCGCCCATCTTTAAACACTATCTGAGTAAAATTAAATAACGATAACTTAACTTAACGACTCGGTAGTCTAAATAAATATTTATTGACACGTACATTTGAATTATAATAAAAGTATAAATAAGTCAACAGTTGACTGCTTTTGTCCACAGTTTTTTACATCCTAATAGGAACTTATTTACTATTAGGATCACTCAGTATGCGTAAGAAGGCACGATAAGATCTAAGTGGCCGTTTTAGATTTAAAGATATAAAAGGGTTGGTCATAAACCGAACAGTAACATTCAGAGCCAAACTTATGCTTCTAAACATTCTGGTACATTCTATATAAAATTTATTTGGAATAATTACAAATTATCACCGTTAAGTAAATCCAAACGTGCTCATACAAAAGTCTTGAGTATTAGTATTCTGACAATAGGCATGGTCGTCGCCAGCCGATGTTCTAACCCCCCCCCCCCACAGATCATCGGCTGGTGGGGGGCAATGATCAAGGAGGTTAGAAGTAAAAACATTTTATTATTCCAAATTTTCGACTCTCTATTTGAGAATTAAAAATTTGGTAATAACTGCCTTCCCCCATCTGGCGACGAACATTAAATATCGCTATTAGTACAAAGTATTTTAATGGTTTCTGGAACTACACGCACTCAGATAAATATATTCTTACCGAATACTGTAAAATGAAATTGTCAGCAAAACATTTAATTAATGCAAGCTGTGATTTCCGTCTGATCCTTTGATCGGCGTCAAACGAGCACTTACAAGCCGCTTCCAATAAAACCTCGCCGATTCAATTATTACCTCAATACCAATGTTATAAAACATTTGAAATACAGCGCCAATTAATATCCTTAATCTGAATTTGTTTAGTTTAATTTAAAAAAAAACATTAAAAAATATCGAACATAAATTGTTATCGTCAAATAATTTCAAGATAAAAAAACTTCGTAATTTAATTTCGCTGCCGCTGCCAAACTTCAAGTAATTTTAAAATTGAAATTAGTGTTATTAAATAAGATTAAACAATAACCAAAGTGTTTTATATAATTGTTACTTAACATCATGTTAATGCACAATAAATTGTTAATCGTCCGCGTCAGTCGAGATAAACGTGTCGGGAAGATAATCACCATCAAATTTCGAGCATCGACCGGACAGACTAGGCTTAATTGGTATTGCCTGTGAAACGGCCGAGACATATCAATTAAAATAGCAACCGACCGATCGCACAACTCAGCCATACCCGCCTGCATACGATTGTAGCTTGCAGTGGAATGGATGCGGCACTTCATCAAATTGTTCATTAATAGCATTTAGTAACAAATTGAGATCAATTTATATACAAGAAAATTGAAGGTCATTCATCACCATATGAACAAGAGTTTTAATTCCTTTAAAACTCTATAGTGAAGAATATGCCATATCCACGCTACAAGACAGTTCGGTCACATCGGTACAGAAATGTACGGCCAGTTTTCGCCATTTAAGGGACATTGTGCATTTATAAATATTCCAGCAATAAAGCCTTCGGGGTCTTAATGGCTTGTAGTGGACGTGTTTATATGATAATCTCGCATTGGGCGGCGTGCCTCGCATGCCACTAGTGATATCACCTCGGTGACGGATGCGAAGTGAAATTTGTCCGTGTAATATCGATTGACTTTCTAAAAGAATATTTACTTTTATATCCTTAAGTATTACAATTAATTAATGCCTCCATTCGCCTGTTAATCCGTTAGTAATATTTTGATGTTAAACTTCCTAGCAGTGTCAACTTTGTGTTGTGAAATGTGCTCGTGAGTCTCCTGAGAAGCGATTTTGATTGTCTCTTGTTCGTCTCTAATCGAAGATTTCTAATATATTAGTATAGTGAGTGCACATTGAAAGCCGTTGCGCGTGCACAGTGCACACAGCGGAGGCGCTATTAAAAAGGCGTCGACGAGCGGCGGCGTCCTATTTCGCCGCTCGTATAAATCATAAATGTCCATAAACGAGGCGCGTATCGTAGCGCACGTCCGTAAATCAGCGACAGTAAATTCAATTTTATTCGACAATTAAACCGGCCGCCTTTCTCGGCGCCCGTAAATGCGCATAAATACACATAAATACTCGTAAATACGAATTATCGTTAAAACGTCAGTCCGGTTGTAAATCTAGCTGAATGGCACTATTGCCCGTAATGCTCCACAAAGTCAGGAAATGCTTGAGAATTTCATGCAACAGATATAGACCTTTTGTGATTTAACTATTATACTTTAGAAAGATGTGTTTGAATATCACAAATACACAATTGGTCTTAAATTCTTAGGTTCGCCAAATTAAATTTTTAAAACGTTACATTTTGTATACGTTTTTTTAAAAGCCCCATAAATATCAATAAAAAAAGTCCGCGTAGGTTTGAAACCTAACAAACCAGTGAAAGGTCGTTAGCTATCAAAATTTAATTATCTAACCCAGTTTTCAGAAAAGGACTCTAGAACTTGTTTATTTAAATATTTAGGCCTATTAGAATTATTACATTAGGAATTTTATTTAAATTACGGCAATTCTCAAAGTTCCATTGAACTCATATCCTGTCTTTTCCTATGCTTTCTCTCTTAACATCGCTTCTATCTTAGGTTTTAAATAAATAACTTTAAAATAATTCGTGAATTTGGAAAATAATCGGTTTTTTATTTTAATTTTACGCTAATATCAATCAAATCAAAGGCCTTTAATGCAAATATTTTTAGTGTTTTGGAAATACAAATGTATTAAAACTTTTAAAACCAATATATTTAAATTGAATGTCAAATAATCGTCCTTAATTTCCCACAAGAGGTCAACCTGGCCTGGTCGTTATAACATAATTTAAATAAATAGATAAATAGAAGAAATAAAGTAATAATTTATTTAATTTTAATTGAAAAGTTCTACATTTCTTTATCTATTAATGTAGATATTATGATATAAACATAATTAATGTTTATTTCTTGTATTAGAAACTCGTAAAAGAACTGAAGAACTGGAAATCATAACAATTTTGTACTTTAGTTATGGCTTTACGGTAATAAAACTTATACTAGTATTATACCAAAGTTATAAATGCGAAAGTTTGTATGGATGGAAGGTTTATTACTCCTTATCTCCATAATGCTTTAACGGATATCGATGGAATTTGGCACAGATGTATAGAACGTTGTCATGGACGAATAGGCTTCTTCCTAAGTTGTTTAAGTTTGTTTGTTATTTATGAGCAAATTTGCGGGCAAAAGACAGTATTAAATTATTCAGGCTATTCACAATACGACTGGGGACAGCGCAATTGCGATGCGTCATTTACTCCGTCTTCATTTGCACGTTGAAGTAACAGAGTTACAAATGAATTCACGGTAAGTTTAATCGTGTAAGGTATGCAATAAATCGCGATGTAAATAAGTTTTTATCAGTCGTCCAACAGTCGACGTGTAACGAGCCGGGCGCAGTTAAACGCAGGAAATCATCAATAATTAAAATACGTGAAAATCAACCAGTATATGGAAATGTCAAACAACAAAGTGCGCACATTGTGGATCTTACATACGATAAGCGAGTGAATATTTACGAGACGCGCAAGTCCCGCGCACTAGTAGCGGCTGACGAAACGATTCTGAATCGAATTTTAATTTTACGACTTCTGATAGCTGCCGTATTCGGCAGTAAAGTTGTGGAAATGATCATTACAATGTCATATGCGCTCGTCGAGCGCAATTAAACAAAGAACTGCAGTTCCGTTACATCAGATAAAGGAACAGAAATGAAGAATGGTGATGAAGCGTAAATGTACAACTAACAACATTGACATGGACTAATGACTTTGAACGTAGTCAGGGGATAGTAGGGCAAGGGCAGCTGTCTCCAATAGACTCCAAAAATACAAAATAGATCAAAAAACTACTACGAATCAGACCAAATAATTGGTGCCTAGACCTAGCCTAGATCATCGACTAGCGACGCCGATGCAAATGACCATCCAATTCCAAATGGAATTTTAAAATAATGTAACAAAAGAAAGTTTCAACTGATCCTGCAATAACTAGGTATATTAAAAAGTGTAAGACGTGGAGTGTTTACCGAGGGAGGGGGCGGAGGGCGGAGGGCGGAGGGTAGGACACAATTTGTCGCAATACTTGTATCCGCTGTACAAACATTGTTACTTCGCGCAGCTCCGAGCGTGCGACGTGCGAGCGCTTTGTTAGTATTGGATTTATCCTACATGCAATTTTTCAACAAACAACAAATGCTTTCTACAAATATTCAATGCTTATTCCCTTGTTAAAATATTTTTATTTGGAAAGATATAAACGAGTTAGCAGTTAATCCGAAAGTGATTGTTTATGTCCGAGAAATTCTGACTTTAATTTACCCTTTAGATTATTGTGAGATTGAATGTAAAATATAGGAAAAGAGAAAAGTCTGGAATTGCATTCACGCTCTTAATATAATAGTTTTCAAATGGACCAAGTCTTTTCCTCACGAAACCATAGAAGTTTTTGGAATCCTCTATCTATTTAGAATGAAATCTAACACGTCAAAATAACTAATATTTTACTATGAAAACTACAATTTAAAACATATCACAAATGCATGGCTCTGCACAGCTACCATCACATCAAATGGTTTGCAAGCCGTCAACGTCAGCTCGCAAACGTTATCCTATTAGACGGAGGTCGTGCAACAAATCACCACCATTGTCCATGGATCCCGCAGGGGGGCGCTGTTGACAGGGGGGCATCTCGACTGCGAATTGAATGCAAACTTAGAGCACCTTGCCGTAACAAGCGTCTTGGCTCTGTGACTTTGACTATCTTAGTATGGAAATCGACTTTTAAAGAAACAATTTTGGTGAGCAGGTTTTAAGTCTATTTGTACGCGTTAATCTCAAATCAAAAATGTAATCATTTATCAAAAAAATCATTAAAACGCTTGTATAATTATCTGCATGGGCCCTAGGAAGAGGGGTTGGAGAATTTCAGAACCACACTTAGAACTAATTTTTGTTTTCTACCAGAGTTAAGTAACTTGCATTCGCTTAATTGACTTCTAGCTGTTTATAAAGTTCAAATGAATACTACCAACATCATCTTCTCCTCCTTATCCTACTCCCGTAGGGTGGGCGCACCGGGTTTTCGTCCTCCAAATAACTTTGTCATCAGTCATCTCAGTCATCACGCCCTTCTTGATCATGTCACCTTTCACGCAATCCATCCATCTATTTCTAGGTCTACCTCTACCGGTGTACCCCTCCACATTCATAACTAACGTCCTTCTTGCTACATGCGATTCATCCCTTCTCATAACCATCTACCACCATACCACTCTAACCTTTTACTCCTTTTTTTCTCTATCACTGGGGCTACTTTCAAACTTCCTCTAAATCAATATAATGAAGGAGCAAATTAAATTAATAAATTTATTTTATTTATTTAAAACTTTATGCACAACAATTAAAATACAAATAAATTATGTAGAATCCGTCTCCATGTTATATTACATTCGACGTAGAGGCGGCTTGTTAAGGTGCAGTAACAAGTGACGGGCTGTCACATGCAGCCTGTCGCAGACTTGCCACCGCGCGATACAGACGTGCTCTGTGACGGACAGGCAATACTACTCTACCGTTCTACCACATAGAACACAATTAAGGAAATTGTATGCACTAGGTAAACGTTGGAAACTGTTAACAGTAACTACCAGTATGTTTTATTGATGGTGTAATCCTACCTAACTAACGTAGAAACTCTAGAAATGAACGGGAAAACTCAACTTCCCATCCTTATCTTACTCCTTAAGGTCGGCGCGTCACGGTTTCGTTCTCCAGGTTAATCTATCTTCAGTTATCTCAATCGTCACTCCCTTCTTGATCATGTCACTTTTCACGCAATCATCTCTTTCTAAGCCTACCTCTACTGGAGTACCTCTACACTCATAACTAAACTTCTCCTTGATACATGAGATTCGTCGCTCCTCATAACATACTAAGCTTTTACTCCTTAATTTCTCTAACACTGATGGTACTTTCAGACTACCTCTAATATACACATTATCTAATGAACATGGAAACTATACTACATTATATATTAGTTAGAGCTATAAGATAAAAGGGAAAATATTATGAAGAGCTTTCAATGGTATCATTCATCGAGCAGTTACAATCTGTTCGGAGAGCATAACGCAGTGGTCGGCGCGTTTGAGCACTTGTCGCGTTCAGTTAACGCCGCGATAAATTACTCGAAGTTTGTCCGCTGTAATTCAATCGTCGGGACATCCTCAGCCACCGCGATATTTTCGTCCGCGAGATCGTAAAGATGTCGCCACAGTCGCGTGGTCGTGTCGGACACGCGACACATGTGAAGTTATGTGATTTATTCGATTTTTAGTGACGCTTTTATATTTTAGAACTTATTCACGGGTATAATTAAGTCTTTGATGTATTGGATGATGAATGTTAAGCTGGTAATGGACATACTTTTATAATATTTAATGAAATTGTAGTTTAATAAATAATACATTTTTAATCGATGTCGAAGCATAGCACAAACAAACGTTTATCAAGTTGTTTTAATTAAAAATCAATCAACAGTTTTACATTTTTAAATAGCTCGTTGACGTCACCACCGGGACATATGATCCGTTTCTCACAGTACAACAGTCTTCATTAGTTACTCCTTGATAGCTTAACAACGTAAATAAATAAAAAACAAAGTCACATTAGGCGCTTATTCCAAAAAGACTTTCTCCGGTCGCACATCGAGCTGTCAAATGAGATAATAACGTATTTTAAAGAAGTACAAACAAGGACATAAATCGTGTCGCAAATCGTCCGTGTAGAGCTCCGTTTACACTTAGTGCGCTAGTAATCGTCGCTGTGCCCGCCTTAGCGAGTGACGCCCACAAATAACATTGATGCATGATTATAGCGCTCTACTCGCGGAAAGCCCAACTGCTGAAACTTGAGCGGGGAAATAAAAAACAAAATGAACCATGAGATACTTTAAAACTGAAGAAAGAATTTCAATCATCAAAATCCAATCTGATTGTAATGTAATCTCATTGTTGTTGAGGGATTTTTGTGTTAAACCATGCGTATAATGCGACAGCGGAAGGAAGGTGGCTCTTCATAACGTAGACAATTTTCCTTGATATTCAGGTTAGCATAACATTAGAATATGATCTTGTATCTATTTCTTTTATTACTATTCTAACCTCTTGCGTACAATGCCTAGCAATCTGTCTATGAATCCGCTACCAGGCTGTGTGTTGGGACAAAAGCAGCCGGGGCGTACCGGGTCAAACACTCGCGCTTCGCAAAATAAACACCAATATATCCCGCTCGTAATTGTATTAAATGCGACTTTATTGTTCACCAGAATGTATTTACAAGCTTATGTATTTCGAATTGCTCTCATAAATAACCCCCTACCCCCGCCCTTGCTGTTTACTTAATGTCTTGGACGTAAACGAAAAATAACTCGTATGTTACGCGGGGGTGTATTCTGAACATGTTTGGTTTACATGCTCAATTCTCTACGATGTTGTTCATCCTAACACATTTATTTTTATGATGAACGAATTTTGGTATCAAAAAAGTCAATCTAATTTATACTTGGTGTTTAAGCAATATATATGTAATTAAACTACTTTCCTTAGTTCAACGTAATCATTATTAACAAAATTAGCATTGATAACGAATCAAGATTCGGAGATGTTATCAGGATAGTCAAGTAAATTTAAAATAATGTATAATTTATAGATAATAATGAACAAGTTTATTTAGTAGCATTCGAAGCCGCGACTGCCCCCGAGCAGGGTCGGCAGAGCAATAAAGATTACGTATACAGGGCACGGTTAATGATACAGCAATAAAACGGTTTATTTGTCCTGTTCGTGCGTAACGCGATACGCCAACAACTCCGGCTAATTAAATTTTTATAGAGCAACGTGTGCCCTTATTTATTTACACAATAAATTTAACATAACCCTTTGTATGTTTTGTGTCGTAAAATCCTCCATTAGCCCTTCATGTACACTACGTACAGCAACGAATGGTAAATTGGAAATCATAATGAAAGATCTTATAACCGATACTTTTAAAGAAATTCTTCAACTTAAAACATACATAAATAGACGGCAATGAAGTGAAGTTGTTGCAGGTTCATACAAATATTCATAGAGTAATTGATAGAATGAAATTGGTCATACAAACTAAACTGGCAAAGACTAACTGGTCAGAGACATTCAATCCAAAGTTTTCTCCTAGTCAAAACTTTATGTAACACTCGAAGGTGTGGAAAACTGATTTTTTGCAACCAATACAAAAATCATAAGTCCTAAAAATAACAAAATCTTTCCCTTTATAAAAAACGGAGTTTACGTCAAAGTGTTGAGCGTGGCGACGTCATCATTCATCAAAGTCGAGGGCATTATGAATGTGCTGTCGAGGCACAATGAAAAAGTTAATAGAAAAAGTTAGACGTCGCTGAGACGCGGTGACAGTTTAAAATTTAATATTCGCCTCCGAACGAACGGTGACAGATCCCAGCACTTAATGAACTCACTGTCTATAATAAGAAGAGAAATAACGTTAACTGCACTTTGATTTTAGAACTAAGTGTATTTCAAGCCATAAGATTCAAAAAAGTTGAGACATTCTCCACATGTTCATCTCTAAGGCTTTCTATTGATAAATCCTCAAAACCATTAATTTTATTTAAATTATTTGCCAATAGATGGCACTAAAACAACTGATATAGTACCTTTCAGAGAAAGTACCGGTGAAAAAATTATTATATATGCCTAGTCTATATATTTCTTTAACGTCTTTGATCAAGCAATCGACTTTTATGGACGTCATGAAATGTAATTCACAGAAATGAAAGAAAACTGTCGAAGTACAAACATCAATAGCAACTTTATCACTTGACAAGTTTTATTACAAATCAAATACATGTCACAACAGCAATGTATTGATGTCGTAAATTAACTATTAATGATGTAATTATAAAATATTTATTGCAAGATGTTTTTGTTAGCGAGCGACGTTGCTCGACGTCGGCCTATCTCTTCAATTTATGAAGTCCATATTTAACAAACAATTACCTTATAAATCTACGTTTGAATTATTAATGTTTACCAATTCATGTAATGTGACTACGCTTTTTAACTTTTTAATAAATTAAAAACGATTCCTTTTTTACAAATTTATTTACTAACGAACGACATTATCTTACAATAAATGACACTTTTAGGAAACGAAATTAAGTTTGTCATCGGAGCTCATTTAGAGACTTTTAAGTGAAGATAACGCGGCCGTGAAAAGATGGATCGTAGGCAATCTTAATAATGTGGTTTCATACGTGATATCTATTATCAGTTATTCACGAACTCATTAGCCTAATGTTGTTATGAGCGTGAATAACCCTGAATGATGGTAACCCATCACGAGTTAATGTTAGTGAGGAATGCGACTCGAAAGAAAATTTAGTGTAGAGACTTACTACGGGTCTGTAGATACTGACTAATCTATAAGAGTTTATACTACTTTTAGAATAATTAAAAACAGACACAAACCAACATCAATTGATAGCAACACTTCCTGGTCCAAGAGCGGGGACTAATAAAGTGGTCAATAACGGGTGCGCGCACCTCTGACCCGTAAGTGATGTGGCAATGCGCGCCGCTGATAGAAAAGCAATAGAAACAATTGGGAGTTACGAGTGGACATTCAGCCTGCATTCTTCAACATTTTTTGGATCTTACAAATTGAGCAAACTTAAGACGATACCCAGTTACAAAACTTCTTTAGAGGTTATACAAAAACAGTGCCAGTTAATAAAAAAATAGTTTATCTTGTGTAGTGAGCGAACAAACATTAATATTGCAGAGCCATGGTTTCAGCGGCCGATCTATTTCTAGCACTTCGTAGCCCAGCGCGACCTATTGACAGCTCACAATAAAATGTCATAAATCAAGATGGCTCCCAACATGGCGTCCGCCCGGCTGACAGTTATCGCGTGTTGCGCGGGAACATTAAACTCATTGATATTTATTGCTCAATCGTGTTGCGTTGCGTCCTAGCCTTTGATTTATTGATAATAGATTTACAATCTATTGTTTATTTTATCCCTGTGCTCCGATGTCAGGACACGACACACGACGAGGCGTGAATTGTATAATGTCAGCGATATCTCAGTTTTTATTCGTTCTTTCAATCACAGCAATAATTAAATTGATTCAGTCGTATTAAATAAGCTGTTTATTTGCTGTATAATTTCAAACGTACTGCTGCAGTTCGCTTGTCCTAGATTGTTTTATTTCTTGTCCAATAATTGATTTTTTATATCGTATTTAATTTATATTTCAATTTCTGCTCGCTACAAGAAATGAATTAATACCCAACCAAAACTATCGTATCACATTTAATAAACTCTATTTTTCTACAAAGCTTAGGTCTGTTGTTAATTTCTATTAAATTGTATTGCATATCGTGTTAAGATTGCACGTATGAACATTTACATTCCAGTGAATATAGAATTTCAATTACACTCAGCAGGGCACGCCTGGGGGAAATGCTTTCACCCAAAGCTGAGCGCACAGCGGCTTGAGCCTTGCACACGTTATAACAATTTCATCGGATACAATTGCAAACAGCAGTCACGTATTCAAACACATCAATAACCGCGCAATCACTCACTGCACTTCTACGAACTACCCTTTATGTTCAACGACACGGATACGTGACGACTACGTTTTATTTTGATTATTATAGGGATCAGAATGCGATAAAAATGTTCTTTTTGGACCTAAATATTATTTAGTATAGTTATAATAGTAATCATGAAGGGAATGGTGACTGAGATGACGGAAGACAGATCGATATGGAGGACAAAAACTTGTTGCGCCGATACTATTTACGTAAAGGGAATAGGATAGGGGATAAAAATAATGTTATAATTCATATCATTATTTTACAAACTGTAATATTTAGTCCTGTCTCCTCAGGTTGTTGTAAATGTTCCGACAGAGCTGTGTGAAGCGAGCACACCGCACAAAGCTTGTTTATTTGCATTCAGCGCTACCACTGTACGAACGTGTGATGTAGGGCCACACTCGCAGCGGGGCGGAGCGCGAGTGTGTGATGTGGGGCCACACTGTGAGCGCAGCATAGCGGGAGCGAGGAGCGAGGTACGGATTACGTGCGGCCTGCAACCCCTGTTGGTTTAAGCAAGGGTGTGAAGTTATAATTAAAACAACCCAAATAACTTCAGCTAATATGAAATTCGAAAGATAAACAAATATAATATTTTGTACGAAAAAGCTGGAAGTAGCGTTTACCCATTTTAAGCTCGTGTGTGCGCATACCTTCGATAAATTAAATAGATGTCATCAGTGACATGTTTTCATACTTCCCAGAAATAAAAATGTACAATAACTAGCGTAAACAATAAATCAAAACTAAAATGTAAAGGATCTTTTAGATAAGAACATTGGAATTGTATTTATTTTTCCCAAAACATAATCAATAAATAAACAAGACCATCTAAATGTACAGTGAAAATGTGTTACGTGTTATAACAATAAAAAACTTTTACAGAACTATCGCAATATCGCTACGCAAATCGAACATAAACACAAATTGCGAGCTCCCTCTTGAAATACAGCGGGAATAGGCTCCGTAAAAGTCAATACATAATGGCGGAGTGGTCATAAGATTTTATACGACCCATTACCCTGGCCTAAGTGAGGCGTAAATTCTTATAACTCGCGTAAGTATTCAAAATATGAAAAGCGTCGCGTCGTTAGGAGCGGCGGGAGCACGGGGGGCACGGCGTGGGCACGGCGCGGCCCTTTAACAGACCTATTGTTAGCTATGCGCACCTTATTCCCTTTCGTTACTTATTTGATAGTGCGATAACATTTTTATGTCATACCTATTCACACGTGTGGGATTAGGTAAATACAAAACATCTTTGGTAGAAATACGATAAACGAAATATTTCCGTAGAATGTTTGCTAAAACTAGTTATTTTTTAACATCATTGAAACAAAATAATTGATTATTATTGTAATAATATTTATTCAATACAAAGTTCCGACTTCTCGCGTCGTATTTAAGTTTGACACATGTCAGCATTACAAGCGCGGCCTATCAAAACAACGCTGTAGTTCAACGGAGCGTTCGCTTTTAATTGTCATCAGTTTTATGTAAATGGCCGGCGACAGCGGCGGCTGTCAGCGCGACATGTGACAGCCTGTCAAGGTGACAAGTGACAGGTCGCCGTTCGGGCAATTTGCGACCAAACGGCTGCAACGAGAACTTTTATTTCGTCCCTTTTCAACGTTTTGTCGTGAGTTTTTGAGCGTTGTCAGCTATCGTATCGAATTTCAGTTGGGTCATGTTTTGCTAGAAGGGGCTTGTTCTTGTTGCATTTTAATACTATTAGCCATTCAATTATTCTCGAGCTGTTTACTTGCAGAGCTGTCTTGGTTTGAGTTTCAAGTAAAGTTCTGCGGATATTCCTTTTATAAGCTGCGTAAAAAAGATCGCATAACGACGTCCTTGAGACAGATTTACGTAAGGTACTCGTTGTGTTAAAAACAAGTATCTCAGATAGGATAAAATGTTTGAAACATCATAACGCGACGAGTTATCGAGCTGTTTGGATACGGGAAGGGGAGGGCGCGGGGAGGACTGGTAGCCATCTCGATGATGGCGTATTAATACGGCGGGCGCGACGCTAATGTGGTTATACCGGCCCAACCCTTCGAGCACTTCGCTACATATTAATATCCCTCTTACCGTTTTATGTTGTGCAGCGAGCGAAGCCGGGCACGTAATTGTTTATGGTTGTTTATATCAGCGATATCGGAGTAGATTTTAATTCGCTGCACGAATTGAGTTAAACTGAAGTTATTTGTGTATATTTTACACGAATATCAATTATTTTCAGACACATAATTGTTTTTGAGCTACAAAAAATTCTCATACACATAAGGAACATAACTGTATGTTTAAACGCAACTATGGGGTCACTAAATTTTTATTCGCGAAGGAAGTGGAACACGACGGAGGCGAGGTTTAAGAAGGGGTCAGAGGTGCCGCGGGTGTCGTAAACTTTTGAATTGTCTCTCCCCAAGTCCTGCATGATACATTTTTAATTTATAATCTAACTTCAAATATAATTTATGCTCTTACATCCGCATAATTGGACAAATATGAATAAAGCATTTATAGAAGAAGGCTGAAAAGATGACAATAATAGTATGAAGTAAGAGAGTTGTTGTAATATGGAATGGCAGCGGACAGCAGTTGCAATGCGCAATATCGCAATAGAATCATATCTCAGCATCACAACACGACCGAAAGCCACGAATTAGGCATTCATCACGCTCGTACACGATAAATTATTCGTGGACAGTAGCAAAATAATGGGTGTGTTTGTGTGAATTGTAAAAGGGGAGCGCATTGTCGGCGCGGCATTAATCAGTCAGTCGCTGTCGGCGCGATGCTGACACCTCGTCGGATTTGGACGCGGAGTCGGACGCGGCTTATTTACTGACACCAGATGGATGGCTCGCCGTATTAACGTCCACGTAATGAACGCATGAACAATGCAGGTGAACGTGCCGACCACCGATAGCCAGTCCCATTCCAAGTTATTAAGAACGAAGTTCTTTATTTAAGAGGTTAAAACAATCTCTTCGCTTCAAGAACACACATGTGACTTGTCTCCTATTAAAGTAACATTATGATTCCGCTCAGAGCTTCTAATGGAACTTTTTGTAAAGGTAATTATCATGCAGGACGTCACGCGGCGATCAGCGTCAGTGGTCTGCCCCATCGCCAGTTCCTTGCTGATAATTTATAACCTCAAAAAAAATTATTACCGACTTCCAAGAGTATCTTGTTAGGTTTATGTGACGGATAGGGTTTACAATTTCCATTTAAAAGCGTATATTAAGTTCAAAATTCACAGAAAGAATTACATAAACCACATTTGAATGTATAATAATAAGACATTTTGAACAACTCACGGTGATACGTCTTCGGTACGCAGTTATCCTCATTATTTTGGATATTTTATTTGTTACAAATTAAATTATTGTTTTGTAATACAGTATAGAGACAGCAGAGCGAGGTCCTCGACATTCGCGAGGCAATTAACGTTAATTCCGAGCCACATATAGTACAAAAGCGTACCGACACACACATCATTATTATTCATTTTAACATCGAAAGTGACGTGGGAACGCTGTAACCGAGGGATCATTTTTCTCGGTTTGTATCGCGTTTGGAGCGGCCGAGTCATGCCCTTTACAACTCCTAGGTCTGGCTATAAATTATTTATTGTACGCCGCGTCATTTACATAATAGACAGGAGGGCTTTGGGTTATTGATAATCTTTGTTTTTAAACAGCTCGTGTTTTACAAAGGCTCTTTGATGGATGTCGGACTACTTGACGGATGAACGAACACATTAATACGCATAAATTATTTGATAATGTAGTTTAATAAAAACATCTGATAAAATACAATTGCTCACTATGATTTAGTTGAACGAAATAAAAAATGTAAAGGTAATTGTTTAAAAGTAAATAAAATAACTACGAAAAAGGTATAAGTAATGTGAAGCCGTTCAATATCTTATTTAATTACCATACAAAAGCTGTATTCTACATCACGTGTAAACTTTAAAGTTTTATTTGAAAGTAGAATGTTTTTGCGTCATAAAAGTGTGAGCTGGAATTCGCGAGCACTTGCGTGCTTGGAGGCTTATTTATCGTTTCCTCGACGTGACGTCGAGTGGCAGGAAGTCGATACTTACGTTGCCACGTTTGCAGCTCGATGAAAGTCATTTATTTAAAAAAGCTTTTATTCGCCGCCACATGTCCTGCAGCTTTCGATATTCGATACTCGACACCGGACACATTAATAATTATATCAATTGGATACAGCCCTGTGGTGACGGATCGTATGCTGATTGCATGTTAATACGCTAAGTGCCAAGTAAGTTAACAGTGCAACGACACGATTAAATGTATTAACGGTTTATGATATTGTATTCAATAATTAAATCGACCCTTCAAACATTTAGAGCCTCGCACATTACAGATTTTTTAACGGCCGATAGTTTGATCATGTCTGCAGGAGCTCTTAGTTGTACAAAATCGAATTTTATTAAATGTCATATAATTTGTAAGAAATTTATCTAAGAAAATAACTTGTAAAAGAGATTAACTAAGGTAGAATGTAAAATAACATTGGAAAAGGCAACGAGCCAACGCATAAAGGTCTCGGTGGAAAAAAGACTTATAATTCAGGCTAATTGACAGGTACAGTGCCGTAGACGAGTGAGTGACGCGCCACTGTTGTACACGAGTGTACGACTTGAATAGCTTGGACTGGTTTTGATATTGTGTGGTCCAATACTGTGGTATATCTCTCAAGTAATATGCATGTTTTTAATTTGGACAAATGTCAAAACTTGAAAATCCAGGTGGTATTTCAATGGTTTGCAAGAGTATTACGGAATGTTGTTTAATATAACATTGAACGTGACACAGCGTGACACGGCAGCCACGTCGTGAGAGGTAATCCGGTAATCTCGGCAGCCGCAAACAAATACGCAGAACGGGGGCCGCTAACAGGAGTGCAAACAGCCTGAACAAACACGCTGAAATATCGTCAGCCGCTAACTGCCGCACAAATTAGCCCTTTATACCCAAAACTAACACATCATACCGCTAAGTTGTGCCACAGCGTAGCTAAACAGATGAACTACATATTTATAAGGTAAATTAATTTTTAATTTCTTGCAAACGATTATATAAGATCATTATCAACTTTCCTACACATACTCCAGCTAATAAAATAAATTTAATTAATTAAATATTTTCAAAGCTACTGAATAGGAATAAGATAAACAAGTAATTGCGTGTTATACATAAATTTTAATAGCAAATTATTTTATCATTATTTAATACTTCCATAATAATAAACTGAAATTATATCATTAAAAATGGTCCATCTGTTTGCACTGTGTCAAAACTAACAAATCGCCCGACACAATCTCATATTCGAAGCGCACACGATAATCGACCTTAGTGCTTTATAATTACGGCGATATCTGATGCTAAAGGTTGGCATTCAGGATATCCGGCGTAGTTTATTATTATAAGCCTAATCACAAAGGAAGTTTAGATTCATTGTGAAGCTTAGTGGCGCGGGTTGCGCGGGTTGTTTGAGTTATTGCTAACAGCTAATAGCAACCACATTATTACTAACAGTAGCATGTTCAACATATTCTATATTTACTGGATTTATTAGGCGTGTAACAAATATGGGAGTAATAATTCGACATGATTGATGGTTTACATAGTAACTGAGATATTATGTAACATGCTTTAACTAACCCTGTAACTTGTATTAATCGGTTCAAAGAATACTTGTGAAGCTTGAAACGGAACGTAAAACTGTCTACAGCAAATGAAACAGTTTTGACTAAGCGTTACTTTTGCTATTGTTAATCTTGTGCTTAAGTTGTCTTAAATGTAGCAAGCATCACTTAAAATATGATATCCTATACATTTAGAGGTAACTATAATAAACAACTTAAACAGGAACACAGTTTTGAAATAAATTGACAGGAACATTGACTGTGGTTGCATTTAAATGAAATACAAAAACTTTGGGAGCAACAAATTGTCATAAACGTGTATTTCATGAAGGGATAGTAGGATATTGTTACATGAATGGAACAACGAGGAGGGTACAGTCAACAACAAAATGCAGTTGTCGGTTAATTTACCGATGGCGGCAGCGGCGAGGAGTGGCGGAAATGATCCGAATAAATCAGTGCTAACTCCACCCGCGGAGGTACCGTCCTCAACACAAGTGAAGAAGGTAAATTGTAAGATGTCGACTCTAATATTGGTTTCTGATTTATTTATTAGCTTACGCCCGCGACTCCGTCCGCGTGGAAAGCAAATATTCTACATCGACATCTATACCAAATTACATCGAGATCCGTTCAGCAGTTTAGGCTACAAACTCTAACAAACATCCATCTAAACTTTCGCATTTATAATATTAGTAAGATTTAACTATTTTGATGTAAAGGATAGATATCAATGTAAACGATGATGAATTCTAATAATTTTGAATGAAGAAATAAATTAAGTTGACGACTTTTACTCAATAAATTTTTATTAAATATTAAAAAATCTTTAATATTTAATAAAAATTTATTAACTTATTTGTTTAAATTTACTGTCTGTGAATTGTGTTGACGTCTGTACCCGCTGTAAACAGACATAGTATTCATTAGTCGGGCCATTAATTATTTTTTGTGTGCCGCTGGAGCGAGGCGACGATACTGCCTGGGGTTTCACTGTTACATTTAAATTGGCACATTGGCGGGCTGTCACTGTCACTGTCACTGTCAACCCGGGATAGCCGGCCACAGATAACGTAACACGAGCTGCAACATTGACGAAGAAATAAAAAGTATTACAAACGCATCATTATTAGCGGCCAGTACCAATTTCTTGATTTTTAAAGAAAACTGATTTTTTTATTTGTTAATATAATACTCTCTTTACAAATGCATTAATAAATAAATGGTTAACCGTATGGGCAATTGTTTAACAAAATTTCCTTACAAGTCGGCTATTAAAAAAGATGGTAAAATATCGTCTCTAATAAAGAACCTCGCGCGGTCATTTTTCAACGCTTACACATCAAAAGGTCTGGACGCGAGGCGCATTTTTCACCGGGAACGATGCTAGTACCCGGGACTCGTCTGATCCCCCGGGAACGTCGCCGGGACTCTCCGGGGTAATTGCCGCGTTATTCCCGGCGCGTCGTTAATCTCCCGGCCGCGTCGCTAATGGATTGGTGATTTGTTACATTTCTAATTATAAGGTTGTACTCTTTCCGTTGTGCTTTTGTTTTCTACTCGATATGCGACGAATTCGTTATCGATTGGCCACTTCCAGTAAATTGGTTCACGTTCCAGAAATAGGAATGTGCTGGCAACACTAAAAATAATGTAATCAAATTGCTTTTCTGTACTCATATTTTAACACATTAAATTATAATAAAATACTCGTAATGTCAAACAAAATCAACATTTGTATTACGTAAGGATATAATTATGAGATTTGATGAAAATATTAATATTCATATTATAGTTGTTTATTTTAAATGCGTGTCGAAATGTTAGCTACCTAAACTGAAATTGAGACGATGATATCAAATTATCAAAATAAATCGTTATTAGAATTGATTCTGTGTATAATTATATGCAATTTTATATTAATTAATAATCTCTTAAATTTGGACAACATTAGTAACCGATATGCACAATATAATCTAATCTAACTAATATTATAAATGTGAAAGTTTAGATGGATGGTTCGATGGTCGTTAGAGTTTGTAGCCTAAACTGCTGAACGGTTCTCGATGAAATTTGACACAGATGTAGAACATTATGTGGAAGAACACACAGGCTAATCACTTTTGTTTTTTTTATTTACACGCGAACAGAGTCGCGGGCGAAAGCTAGTGAACACTAAAATTCTTAACGAATATTATTGAAACTAAACAAACGGGGTAATATTATTTTTAAAACAAAAAGATGAAAAGAGAGCTTAAAACCAGATCTCAAAAGAAAAGTAACACATTATGTGCGCTTAACAGGGTATTGTCTAATTACCTTGTCTCAACCACATGAAAGAGGCTTATGCTCTTTCACACGAGTGCAGATAAATGTAGAGTAGACAATACAACTTTTGTTTGGAAGCACACTCACTGTCAAAATCATACTAGTACTGCGCTATCAACTGATCTCCTTCATTGTTCTGCCTTCGTGTGGAAAGTCGTCTATCGACACATCTGTCATCAGTCAAACCGGGTCAGCCATTGAGCTCGCTCAGAACAAAGAGATGTGTGCGGTGTCATTACACACGAGTACAAAAAATATGTGGATAAAACAAACATCCTTCGCTTTGTGTAAAGAGATTACACACCCATTACATTATACCTACCACATATCTACAAAACTTTACTATTGAGTGTTATTTCTGGAAAACAAGCAATTAAGTTGAAAAAAATATTCATAACTCACAAAGACATAAAAATTCGTCTCCCGTGAAATAAATATATTATCCATAAGAATAATGGCAGCCAGAAATAAAACTATCTCCAGTATCGTCAGTAATAAAGTGCTCAAATTAAATTAATCCCCCATTCCTTAAATTATGTGACAATAACAGATTGTCGTTGCGCGTCTGACTGCGATTAACCTAGCCTCGGAATCTTTATTTATTATCTTACAGTCATCCCCACAAGTCTCTATCGTTGTATCAAACATGTGCACCCCAATTGCGATCTTCTCCCCTACACAAATCGGTCGACATCCGCATGCGTACGCGCACATCTACTAGTCACGTCTTGGCGTCTACAATATAAACTAACATTTTTATGGTTGCCATTCGACAATATTTCAGTCTCAGAGCGGCTATTATTGAAACGATTCGTTCGGCTTTTTCAACATGTTTGGCCCACAAACCGCGCGTCTAACCGCCGCGACGTAAAGATATATGCGCGGCAATTAGAAGACTGAAAAAGCCGGTCGACTCTGTTCACAAATGTCGCGAACTATCATCGCATGGGAGCGTCAGATCAAAAATAACGATTTCTTCAACCTCGATTGTTATATAGAGTAGTTGATACCATTCCCGCAATTTAATTAAATTCGATTTTTAATTCCACTTAATGCCAAATGAATGCTTTATTATAGATACTTTATTAGATACATAATATAATAGTACCTTTAACTTTATTTAAGCAATTTTCGTAGCTCTATCTATTGACAATTGACATATGTGTACTTTATCTATCAACGAGTAAATTGTTAATTCCAACAAATGTTACTATACTCCTTTATCTGTAAATGAAACTGTGAAGGAGCTATAAAAACCTAAATTAATAAACATGATATAAAATCCTGTAAAGTTTCGCCGCTCCATTTATTCCCTGTCCACCCGCTCGTACTAATTCAAATTTGTCACACGATAACAGCTCTATGAAGGTACGTAGTGTTGTGCCGTGACATATCGACAAACAGATGGCGCACCGCGGCGTCACAACATCGACTAATTTATGCCCTCCTTAACGCCCGTCCCACCTATTAGTTGCACACAGTATTATTTCATGAGTTCCCCTAATGTGCCCATCAATACGCACATTCTCGGATTTCCTTTATTCCTTACTATTTTATTTTACATATTTTTAACTTTCTAGTTGCGTACTTTTACAGATAAATGCACTAAATTTAACGTATATCTTAATTTTCAAAAATTATAAAAGGGTCATCTACATATCAATCGAATATATTATATTAAACTCCAAAAGTTAAAATATGACAAAAAAAACTTAATCTTAATCATTAAAAATTCAAGAAATCAACGTGTTAAACTTTTTATTAATTCTCGAGCTGTTGAAGGTTGTCAAAGCGGACATTATTTAAATTAGTAGTTAAATTAGTAAAAACTAACGTTCTCAAATCGTTTAGAATAAGAAAATGTATGGTTTGAAGGTTTAATTTTGACAGCAGTGCTCAAACAGGTAGCCATACATGTTCATCGTCAATTAATAGTAATTGTGACACTCAATCTATTCAGTATCAAATGTCAAATTATTCTTTCAATTTGGATGCTAATCAGTGTTGTGCACATCCGCGGCTATGCTAATAGCGTCGATAAAATTTAATAGTGTCGATAAATTATAATAAAAGTAACTGCGTTACATTAACATTATTAGTAACACGTAGATAAGAAACGTGGAATAAATTATAAGTTGACACAAATAGCATAATCATTTTTATTACAATGTCATATAAACTGTTTATTGTTTAAACAATGACATATTTATTTTTATTATTCGAACAAAAACAATTCTAATGTTAATTTTATTTTCATCGTTTTATTTTATGTAGCATGTTAAGCTGGATTACTACTTGACATTTTATTTTTGTGTCCTTTAATTTGATGGAAGCAAATTAAATGTGTAAATATGTTAAAAGCACTTTTTAATTCAATTAAAATAGAAAAGATTTATAACATTAATTGAAGTTAATTAACCTTTTGCATACGGATGCGAGGGACTTTACCAATTTATAAATACTAACTTTTGCTCACGACTTCATTCGCGGAAAAATAAAAATAAAATTAATAAGTAGCCTTTCGAGAGACAGTACCAATAGAACTTAGTTTCAAAAGTGTAACTAGGTGGCGCTGTGTGGCGTAAATTCGCACAAGTGTTTTTAACTCTGTGTAAAATGACTCGTCCACATTACTATTTAATTTTGGGGGTATTTTGTACACGAACATGTAGATGCGTAGACATCCAAACTTTTGCAGTTATAACATTTATTTAATGTGGTGCCGTGTGCCGTGTGGTCACCGCACGGGTAAGTATCCCCAGCTGAGTTATCGGATAAAGCTGCTTTTTATTTGTGGAACGCATCGCGACTAACAGCGCGACGGCTTTCATCTTGTAAATGTTATTAATCGACATGACTCCCGGCGGCACACCACTATACGTTCACACGTTTCATACGACGTCAACTACACACTGCAATACATTGCTTGCTTTGTACTTCAATTCATTTGAACTGGCAATAGTAAAACGGCAATGTACGTAGAATTATTGTTTTTTATTTATGTGAAATGTTGTTAGTGGTAGAGGAATTGTGTTCACTTTGTTGAAAGGACGGACAATCAGTCATGTTCACACAAAAACGAGGTTGAAAAGTTATATTGTGGCATTGTGCGGCGCACCGCGCACAATACGTGTAATATCGCGCTATAAGAATCAGATTACAACTGAAACCTTAAAATATATTGTCTTTTTGAATAAATTTATGACGTTTATTTCGCTCTTTGCCTCTTCCACAATCTATTGTTATTTGATTCCCAGAATAAAGTGGATTTTACAAGGAATTCACATAAATGAAAATGGTTTTATCTTTCGACTATTTTTATCCTAACGACATTAACTAATTTGTTTATTTGGTAACGCTACGAACGTTTTAAAGTAATTTGGGATCAGAACCAAATATTACCTAGATATAACTTTTTAAAATAATATAACAAGAAACATAGCATTCATACCCCAAATAAATTAACAATAGCCGCGTACAATGGCATCCGTTTGGCCGCGGCGACACGACGCATAACATCGCAATATGTCTGTACGCACTAACGCACATTAATATTTATTTATTGTGACAGGTAATGTGTACAGGCCGATGAAATATCGCGCGGACCTACATTGTTTTAATTCGATGATATTGCAGGCACACATATTTGATTGAATTAACATAACAGGGGCTTTGCCTGTTGCATGTAATGCAGTGCAGTGTATTGCAAACAAGCGCCTAATTAAGTTTACATTTTACTCTTATTATTCGTGAATTGACTTTAAAGGCCAATTTAATAGGTCACATTTGACATTCATTAGTTTTAGGTTCGTAGAGAGGTGACCTGCTAAAAATATCGATTAAAGTGAATGAATCGATACGGACTTCAAACAAATGTGAATCGAATTTCAGTTGTTTAAAAAAAATTGTTTTTCGCCTGTTCGCCTTAATTGATTGAATTTTCTCCAAACATCAATAGCAAATGTTTTGATCAAACAGCGCGACAAATTCACTGCCAATTACATTAGTCATCTATCAAGACGTATTATAAAATGTTGAGATGAATTAAACGGTATTAATCAAATTGTCAGCGACATCGAATTCGGCGCAGCGCAGGCGATGGAGATCTGACAAACGGAAAAAATAAAGCAGTCCCACACAACGGCGATCGGAATACTAATAGAATCGAGTTAGCATCTGGCCCCGACGGCGGAGTGGCAGCCCTAATTGACAGTAATCAATTCCCGGCGGCCCGCTTTCAATATTCCTTCATCTAGGATTTTTCTCCGGAGCCGTTCGTTTTTATATCGTCTCCCGTCTGAAATTTATCGCTCAATTAGTCTTGTTTAATAGCCGCCTGCCGCGCTGATGTCTGCTGCTCGCGACCCCGAGGGCTGACACAAATATCACACCAAAAATCTAAGCATTAAAATTAAAAATTTAAAAATAAAAGACACGGGTAACAGCCAAACGTCAACTTCAATCCTCAATAGCTCCCTCTATTAGAGGAAAGAGCTCATATGTTTAAAACGAGTGCTCTTTAGCTCACCTCTTTCTTACCTTACAAGTAGAATTCGGTCTGTATATCGTAGTTGTTGAGAGTGTGTAACATATTACCTTCGATCTCTTCACAACCAACACATCAATTTGTTAGCTTCCTTAAAGATATTTCATGGGTGTAGTTTTTTGCTGACGGTGCATAAGTTTTCAGCAACCCTGACTGCTCGGTAGACGCAGAGAAATGGGATTAAATTAATTGTCGCATCAGTCAGGAGGGCGTCGGGGTGTTTTTTATTAGTCAAGTGTTCTTCCCTTTCCCCCCTGTACCCTGACCTGTCACACCCCCCTCGTATCTCCTTTCTGGCTGGGAGTAAATCACGCTGCGACATCGCATGCGAAAACTTTCGGATTAGACAAGTATATTGGCAAATAGAATTCAGAACTACATTGTTTTAATAGAGTTTTTCAAAAAGGCGGTATGTATCTCTATGTTTTTATGTTACTTATAAGTGGCCAAATATTTTTTTAATTAATTAAGTAAGTGAACATTATGCAGTTCAATAGCAGCATATGTTTCATAGAGTCCCTTTATGAGGTAAAAGGTCTGTTGAGTTGGGTTTACACCGATTCTCACGTTGATGCATAAAGTCTACTCGACGTCAGGAAGTTTGTGTGCCTCCAAAAGGGAACGCTATTCGGTCCGAATGTTGCAATGGAGGAACACCTAATTTCAGGCTCATTTCATAGTTCTTGTCACACACGTAACTAAATTACTTAGTTTACATTTAGTTTACTCTGTAAAGACAACACTGTTTTTTTTTTTAATTTAATGTGGACTGGACTAAAAAAAAGCTCACTATTTTCTCAACCGCGAGTAAAGAACTGGTCTTCTGTTTATGCAAAACACAGATGTTAACTTCCGATTGCTAGAATCGATAATGGATTTACGCAAATCTAAGGTAAAACGAGTCTGTTGTAATTTTAATGCTTTTAAATATACAATATATTGATATTTAACATTATCGACGTCTACTTCCGCGCTGTTGCGCCGTACCGCCGTATACAATAAAAAGTATAAAATGTTACAGCAGTTACAATAAATTGGATGTAAGTTTACAGTGGTCGACGCTGCGCCCACTGTTTGGGTAATAATTTAAATTAATTGAAAATGAGCGACGTGGAAGTAGAAGTATAAAGCTTGGAGGATATTCTTCTAAAATCATTTGAAAAAACGTATTAATTTACCTTTATCTTATTTTTAGGACATTAAATAAAACCCGAAAAACATTCAAATTTTAGCGATTAATTTGAAGATTTAAAACTGATAGTAATTTGTAGGTATCACATTTTTTTAAATATTTTTACATATAAGTACATCTAGTTTCTTAATTCGATAACGCACCATATTAGTCGAGGGTAAATTAAAATAAAGTACGCAGATGAATATGTTAAAAGTAACATTTAATTAAATACCGCATCCAAAGAATTGTAAACGTTCTTGCATCCCGCGCTCCGCCCGCCCGATTTGTTCCCGCTTTGATCTCCAACTCGATTTATCGAGATTATTTTTAACGTCAATGCCCCATCACTAGTCGATTTTAGTGACGAGCTATACAAAACAAGCTCAGCTATATATAACGTTATTTTCGTCGATTTCACATAAATTTTCCAAAGTGTTTTGACTACTACTTTCGTAGGAGGTGTAGAAAAAGTCGTGAAGAATATAATTTAGATTGTACATTCTGAAAAGATTACTGAACCGTACTCTATAAAGATAATTTCAATGATAATACTTACTTGTGTTCTTTACTATTAGATTAGATTCATGCTTTTCTTCTTACATTTTTTTTATAATATTACATTTTTACTTTTTACAAATATTATAATTCGAACAGTCAAACTAACTTTTAATAATAATTTTCATGTAACCTCGTACGAAAAATTGCCATTTTAACATGGAAGTAGGAAATATATGTATTTTTTTACAAATACCAAGAATGATCGATTCAAATTAGTAAACATGTCTTGTGTAAGCAATCAGAACGACAGCTCGATCCTAGTTTGGGCCTTGTCCACAGCTGTAATGGCTTTCCGTTCCCATTGCAGTACGTCGTAGCGACGATCGTATATACGCGTCTCACGCAATGATTTGCAGCCCCACAACCGGCACATACCGCCGGCAACAATGGCCAACATTACTCCAACATGCGCCAATCAATCAATTTTCTATGACAATCTAGAAAGGTAATTAAATAAAGTAAAACTTTAAGGTAAACTTACTAAATACTGTTGTTTTCATATTGTCGTTATCTTAAAACCTAGCTTAAGAAAACTTATTAGGGCCTAAAGAAAACATTAGCATATAGAACAATTAGAGAAAGACACAATACAAAACTTAACAATTGTTGCAAATAACTCAGTTGTAGTTTAAAAACTTATTCAATCTACTAAATCATTAGTAAATCAGCGCATTCTGTCGAGGTTCTCACGACATTATCCGTTCTTGCAGGTTGTGTGTCACGACGTTTCAACGAGAAGCAGTTAAATAAAATACACAAACGAGTTTCGCATATAAAGGGCCGTAAGATGTCGCTGCTCTGCCTAATGAACTATTTGAATGTAGGCCTTATTGGCCGCGGATAAATAAAGAAATAAATGTGAGCGGCGCGGGTGCGCGCGCGCAACTTAATTCACTGCTTAGCGTTCTATTCATAGTCAAGTTTACAAATAATTTTTAGCAATTAAAAATATTCAGTATCTACGTCTAAATTATTTATCACTTAACAGGATTAAAGCAATTAAAATAACTGATTTATTTAATAAATTCTACAACATGGAATAAACTTTCATAGATACGAATATGATATCTTTCCTAAATCAAAAGTTAAAAGAATTTATTCTTACCAATAGTCGGATAAATTACCGCTTAAGAAACACAAATCTAGTAGAGAATTTATTTTATAACTTCAATCAATAAACTACGTCCTGACTATAAATACGGCAAAGCTATCAAGAAGTGGGTTTCACGTTTGATTGAATGTGAAAATTATGCGTCGACCGCGACACGGCCCGTGTGGACAGCCCTTTACCGCGCATTTGAACTTCTCGCTACTCCTTACACCAATATACAATTGTGCACCTTGAATATTAGCTTACAACAAATACAATACTTGCTTAGTTAAATGAAGAATCTCTTTGTTTCTACAAAACCGTCAATGAACGTCACACAATAAGATAATAACAAAATTATTGTATCTTGTGGTACATGTTTTGTATTACGCTTTGTAGTGGTCAATATTATTAATGCTACTGTGGCGTTTATTTAAAAGACAGTACGCGATATAATCTGTGACATAAATCTGACAGGTGGACTGTTTTATTAGGAAAGGTTTGCATTTACTTTATCGTGTTTCTTGTGATTTTATTATTGTTTTTGATGACAATAGCGTTGAATACTTTATTATGTTGAGCATATGTATTGTACTGTTTACTGTGTACTGTTTAACTTATTACATAATCAAATACTTATTTTACTTAGTTTAGTTTAAGGAAAAAAGAACTTCAAGTACAAGTGTCTGTAATCAATGACAACTTAAAACACGATTTCGACACGACGTTAAAGCGAGTATACACTGACCACTGGTATACTTGCATGCCAGTTAGTTTTTACTTGCATGCTTGTAAGTTGAGGAGTGGACAGAGGTACGAAGTACGACTCTTATCGACATTTTACTAGCATGCGTATGTTGCGCCAGTAGCTGGCATGTCAGCTACGGCGATTTACTGGTGTGTATTTCCATCTTTATTCGAAGTCTCAATCTGAATGAATGAACTAGGCATTATCTAAATGATGCAAATTTATAGTCTAAGAGATAACATGTGCTGGTTGCGTCAGCTTGTTCAGTTTACGACTACCCCACATTGATAAGTGTTCCAACATTATTGCATTCAAATGTGCTACAATAAAAAACTGTCATAAAACCTCTGGCGTTCACATAAACGATTGTAATTCGAGATGTGGGTTTTAGTACGTATAAATTTATATAATATTTACTGCGCTACAACTAGGAGGAATGGCGGACCGCGGACATGATCACAGGCGGAAGCGATACGTAGTAAAAATAAATATTCAATTCTGTACAAAAAAAACGTAGGTATTTAGTAGCCTTTGTATTCCTTTACACTATTTATACATCTATAACATTTCATTAAAATTCAATCAGCCATTCTGAAGTTACGTGGTAACAAACATCTATCCATCCAAACTTTCGTATGTATAATACGAGTAAGATAAATCAATTTCAACACACAATAACAGAATACAACCATAATATCAACACAACTTAAGCATATTACAGTATGCGTCGTCCAGGATTCTTGAGAAAACACACTGTCCTAAAAGAATGACAACTGCAGTAATGCTAACAGCAAGCATGCGTCATACATACGCATGTGTTTTGTTTACTCCAGCGGTTCGCTCGAGCAGTGTGTCCTAGGGCTTATGTCGCAGTTGTGTGTGTCGCTCACATCGGGTGTAAAATCTCATGAATGTAGCATTAACTGCCGTTTTATGAACCGACCGATTTCATTCGGCGTCGAATGACTACACTTAAATATGCCTGGGATTTTATAATATACAATGTTTGAATGAGGCTTACAGGAGTTGATAATATCTTTTACTTAATTGCTAAAATTAACTGTCAAACATTTTTATATAACGTGGAAAGTAAGAGCGGGCGCACACCTTTGAGTAAACTATCGCATAACTGTTGTGCGATTGTTTCGCAACCAATTCAACTGTTTACTTGCTTAACTTTTGTTAGATATTTACGTATTTGATCAAAGGAAAAACCTTTAAGTATTTCAACAAAAACCAATGGTGTGTTTCTAGATATTTTCCTTATAGTTTTCCTTCTAGATTTAAACTACGTGACATGGCATATATATTAATCTGACAGGGAACTCTGCTCATAAAGAACTGTAATATACATTTACATATTGAGACACGCTATACGAAATAACATTACAGTAAATAACATTTAAAGATAATAAAAGGAACAGATAAATCGAGTATTGTTCACTAACTTTAAATTCAACGCGAGCACCGTTGTCTGATTTATGTACGACTATCTTTCACCCGCGATTCCGTTCGCGTAACATAAAAAAAAAACAAAGGTGAGTAGCCTATGTGTTCTTCCAGACTATCCTCTAGATCAACCCCAAATTTCATCGAAATCCGTTCAGCCGTTTAGGCTACAAAGTCTAACAAACATCCATCCATCCATCTAAACTTTCTCATTTATAATATTAGTATGAATAATATGATTTATAAAGGGGACTAGTAAAAAATAATGCATTATTATACAATACCATAAACATACAATGGCCTTATACAATAGCGAATAATTAACATTAAACAATATTAAACTATGGACAGTAATGGTTAATCATCCAATGAGCAATTAAATACATGCGTTAACAATGAACTCCTAATATTGATGCTAAACCTTATAATTACAAAATGTAGTATTTTATTAATATTCTGAACAATCTGCATGTGTTTACAATTTGAATTCTTTGTATCATTAATGTATAGCTCATTACTATTTATAACAACGTTAATGGTAATAAAATAACCAACTACCCGGGAAGTCTCAGTTTAACCACCCAGTAGACAGTATTAGTTGAACGTCCAGTACAATATAAATCAGGCGCCCCTACGCGTCGCCCGCTCGCATCTCCGCGAACAGGCCCTGACAACTGTTTTATAGCCTACAAATACGTCAATCCCGTGCACAGATAATTTATTTTATTGCCACCTAAAACGTTAATTTACAACTCGAATGTTTATTTTACGAATCGTTTTCAACTGTTTTATTATTACGTTTAATTATAGACGTCGCGGCGAGAGGTCCGCGCGGCGAGCTTGCTGCTTTTCAACTTTGGGTTAGATTCCTGAAATTCCAACACTAAAACATTATAAATACAAAGTTAGCAGTATATTTAATAATTTAATCAAATACAGAATTGACAACAGAACTTAATTTTAAATAAAATCATTGTTTCGAAGATTTTATTTATAAATCTCGTTTCTCCTAAACGTCCATAATAAGTTCTATCGTATTGTTTACTTTATTTTAATATGTGTTTCAGTATTATTTGGTCTTAAAACAAAATGTGAATCACAGTAAAACGTCCAAACGCAATAACGATTTCTAATCAAATCAGTTTAACCGAAGATATCTGCCGATAGAGGTCGTCGTGAGCGGTCACGGTGGCCGGCACAGCGGCGGTCGGCAGTAAAAATTCACCAAACGTCAGCGGAACGACTCTCTAGGCTGTTATTGTGCTCTGGAGACCTCGTCCGAATGGTAACTGTTTGATTATCGGGGAGGCGAATAAAGTTAGGAAAGTGTCCGATTGTACAATACCTGTTTATAAGGACGAATTTCCTGTCAAATCTTCATTTTGATTCTATTTGCGTTTATTGTGAATTAACCTTGTTTATATTGCATTTCGATACCAGCTAGACATAAAACATTCAGTTGATGCTAGTTTAAACAACAATAGATCCGTAAATGTCCTCTAATTTTTACAAGCAACGAAAACGTTGATATTTTAATGACTCCGAAACTCCTCAAATAAAAACTCGTTTTTTTAGGTCACTATTTGATCCAAATTTCAAATGAACTAGTCTTTGGTCCCAAGATTTCTTTTTATCGGACCATCAGTCAATGCCGTGCGTCTCATTAACAAACAATAATTGTTTAATCGCGCACGTCGTGGCGGTTGCGAACGACAACCATCCTCGCGTTGGCTGCATACCAATGCGGGAGACCACCGACAGCGACCGATACCGCCACCCTGAATCTTTACATGTAGTTATCCTGCGTCACAGCACACACGAAAGTAAACGTCGAAATTTGATTGTATAAATACTTTGGGATTACCTAAAATATCAACAACTACGGCCTTTACTTCAATTATGCAACGAGTCACATCACTTTAAGAATGTATTTACAGTCACTAACGAAATCCTAGGAAATTATTATGGTCTTACTATCTTGCTAGTCTATTTTTCTATAACACAGCTTTTCTGAAAGTTATAGTGGTTTTAGCGTTTCCTGCACACTGGGCGAGATTTTAACGCCTTAATTCTAACGCAAACTCCTACTAAAAAGGCGCCCTGGCAATCGCCCTACCTCGCCCTACCCGGACGCCGGTAGCTAGCATTTTCCTTTGCTAGAATATGGAAAAGGCAAATGACTTGTTAACAAAAGCCGGTCATAAGAATCGTGTGATCGTAAGCCGTTTGCATCACGGCCACCCAGGCGGCCGGATCCGATACAGATCTGATGTGAAGCTCACTGGGGAGTGCATTGTTAATACGTGTTACTAATAGAAATCAATCGGCGCAACTCTTCTGAGCTAACGACCAGGCGCCGTCTTACATCCGTATTCTTTGTCGTAGACGTTAACAAAAGTCAACGCATTTCCTGTTAATATAATTACAATATTAACCAATCCTTATCATGGCTAGGAATCTTAAAATGAACTGTCTTATTAGTAAACACTAGCTGTTGCTCGCAAATTCGCCCGCGTGGAATAAAAATTATAGCCTATTTTACTCACTGATAACGTAGCTTTTTAATGGTGAAAGAAGAATACAAATCTTTCCTCTTTATATTACCATATATTAATATTGTAGGTTTATCTATTTGGCTTAACTAATGTAATTTTGGTGACAAAAGTATTGAAATTTCATTATATTTATTTCCTACAACGACACTAGACAAATGATGAAAAATTTATTTAATAATTAATTATTTGATGCTGTGTAAAGACATTCTTCATGTATTCTTGTAATTTGCTTTCTAACACAAAGTGTAACAATCTGTTCTATCTATATCTCGCATGTACACGTCGGTCACTGCGCATAAAAAAGATCAATAAAGCAATCAGTGGCGGGTGTTATTCATCAGAAGACGTCAGCCGGCGGAAAGAGGGCGCTGACGGATCCATCTCATTGATCTGATCGTCGCGACTCATTTGAGTGTCATGTGCAATTGATCGCAGCCGGAGCGAGGAGCGAGAGAGAGGGAGCGGCGCGTTTCATCTCCGCCGTCCCGCCGCCTCATTGCATTCGTTCAATTTGAATGCTGTTTACACTTCAATATGCTGGCCCCGAAGGTATATGGTATACATCGGTGTTCGGTGCCCACATTCCATCCTATGTTAATTATGGATTGTCGTACTGGTACGTTAACTAATCATACTTCATACCATACTAATATTATAAATGCAAAAGTTTGGATGGATGGATGTTTGTTAGAGTTTGTAGCCTAAACGGCTAAACGGATTTCGATGAAATTTGGTATAGATGTAGAGGATAATCTGGAAGAACACATAGGCTTCTCAATTTTTTTTTAATTCCACACAGACGGAGTCGCCTGCGACAGCTAGTTTGTTATTCTCGTATATAATATATAAAGAAAACCATGCAGTCTTGATTCTTATCTCAGAACTGATATATAAACCTATGGTATATAATTATATTTATCTTTGATCCACCAATTCGTAATATCATAAAGTATTTCTCAGATCGTGAGCTTTAGTGGTCATAGACATCAAAGGAAAATTACAACATAAAAAAATAGTCAAATACAAAACGCAAAAATGAAATATTAACTTTAATAAATAACCTGTCACATGAATTGAGCACGCCCAGACATGTTATCGAAACTAATAATTTCTCTGATAAATATAACACGATGTTTACATTAATCTTGCAATAATTCAATACGCCAGACAATATTAATGTACACATGGCTTTCTAATTTACAACTATTAAGCTAAAACTTTTTTTATTGTTTACCATTTGTTATTCTATTTTTATTACTTTATTGATTGCTTATTCTTTTTGTAATATGCATTAACCTTTGTCTGCACAATAAAAAAAATCGTACTTTTTATACGTTACATGACTTTAGTTGTATGATTAACATTGATGGTATTTACAAATTGAACTGCTTTATCTTGGGTCTTAACTTTCAAGTCTAATCACAAGCCATTTAAGAAACCGTGTCTTTTAAATTACGCCCTTTAGTTTCTGGTAAAGGCATACAAGATAACGCGCCTACAAACAGCAAACCAGCAAACACCACAGAAGGTAACCACTGCGGTTTCAAGTTAGCAATAAAAGGAGCAACCATCGCCCCGAATTTAGCTCCAGTTGAAGTTATTCCAAATGCCATATTACGCAGCGGAGTCGGAAATAACTCCGACGCATAAATATAAGTGACCGTAAATATTGAACTAACGGCACTAAATCCTATAATTCCTAGAATTGTTGCTGGCCAATAATAATCCTCGGCGAAAATGAGTAAAATCATAACAATGCCTCCAATTCCAAGAATTCCAATTGAAGCTATCCTGCGACCTAAATATTTGTTTATTACAAAAGAACCAAGACTTACGGGCATCTGAAAAAAATGCAGATATTAAAAACAGTTTTAATATAGTAAATATTAATGCATTATTTAGCTTTTCTTTAAAACTCACCTGTATTAAACCCAATACAATAACAGCAACATACAAATTTGGACCCACAAAAGACATGTACTGGTTGATGCCGAAATAACAAGTACCGCTTATTGTCCACGCTATAAAAATACAAATCGTATTGATCGCCAACTCTTTGGTCTTGAATAAATCTACATAAGTTGCATTAACTACTTCTTTCTTATTTATATTTAACTTTTCAACACTATTCTTGACTATATCTTCTATATTATCTGTGCTCAGTTTGTTCCTGACGACAAATAAACAAATTTAGTGGTGCAAACTAGTTTTAAAAACATTAATTTAGTCAAATATATTCACCGTTGAGCAGCTTTTGTTATAACTTGTATGGCTTCGTCGATTCTTCCTCTTGAAATCAACCATCTAGGAGATTCTGGTATGAATAGAACTATTAATAGAATGAGTATCGACGCTATACTGTACACTAAAACGTATACATTCCAGTTTGGTGAGTAATATGCGAATATTGCTAATGAAGCTTGAGACAAAGCGTCTGGCTGTACGAGAGCAGAGCTCGCTGCCTCGCGGTGACGTTTGCTGACAATCTCCATTATTACAACAACAGATGTAATAAGAGTACCGCCAGATGCAATACCAGTGATGAATCTAAAGATACTGAACGTCCAAAAGTTTGGAGAAAAAGGTGTCGCTAACATAAATATCACATTTATTAGTACAGAAGAGACTATACCAGTGCGACGACCGAATCTGGAATAATAAAATAAAGGTGTTAGAATTATAATTGACATTAATTAGACATTTTTATCATCAACGAAATTTACTAACAGTTAAAGGTGAAAAGTTGCGTGTAGTCATATCGAGAGGATAGAACAAGAGGGAGGACTGGAAATTGCTTTATCAAGAACAAACACGGTTAATTAAAAGAAGTACAATAAATTACCTGTCTGAAATCCATCCGAACACAAATGTTCCGACAAGCAACCCGAGCATCAAAACTGACTGAGCAAGACTAGCTAACCATTGTCTATCACAGATTAAATTATAATCAGAAATCAAAGTACTCTGCAATCCTTGATTATAATATTCGTATTTCACACAATCATCATAGCACGTATTAGAGGTTTTGTTTCGTATATCTTTGACTTCTTTGCATTCGAATTCTGTATCCGGTGTCAGAAAGAGGATAGCAGTCATGTTCCACATAACAATGAATCGTGTTGTAGACGCAGCGACGCAAATTCCAGCTTGCCATAATCCAAATTTACCAATGCTCTGAGACAGATAATCTTCAGAGTCCGTAGATGTTTCTTTCTGTTTCTCTCGTTTTAAACATATTATACTCGATAGTACATTCTTCATATTGATTCAAAGATTATGTTTATCTTCCTTTAATATACCTGGAAATGTAATTCAGGTTCAATATTAAACAAAAACTGATTATTCAAAAATACAAATATGTGATGTACATTACATAAATTTGCATTTTTATTTATAAAATTGAATAGCCAAGAAAGAGCAATTCACATTCCTGAGGATATTATATTCAGAGACTTTTACGATATGCGATATTTTATTCTGTTTATTGATAAAATGTTCGATTAAAACATTGGCAGTAAAATATTGCATTTACAAAAAGACATAAAAGTTTAATAGAATCATTTTTTCATTGTAAATTAACTAAAAACTGGAAATTACGAATGAAGATTGATACAGCATTTAAGAAACTATTATATGAGGTTAGAATTATAGACCTTTTGATTGGTCTCCATTGATTTACCGCTTGACATGGAAAAATATCGTCGTCCCTCATTTCCCTTTCAAAAGAACGAGATAACAATATAATTGTGTTAGAATGTTTTAATACTCGTAGTTCTTGAGTATCGTTTTTAATATTTTAAGGCAAGCTAGGTGTCGTTTAAGTCTATTTACAGTACACGAGTTACATCTCGCATCAAAAATCGACAGTATGTTTACATTATTCTACTTGTAATCCAGTTTTGATATTGAGTGCTACTGGTTTACCGTACTGGAATAATGAAGATAGGGCATTATATTAAACATAACGATGTCGAGTACGTCAAAAACAGCCGATAATTTACAGCAACTAAATTCACTCAGTAAGTGAGTAATGGCCAACAATATGTTACATTGGGCATATATTGGTTAGTTAAATGAGGTTTAAAATATTACATATTGGGAAGAAGTTTTGGCGATAACTAGGAAAGGTGCAATAGTGACGTTGAGATCTCAAGTTTCGTACTTCTTATATTCTACCTTACTAATATTATAAATGCGAAAGTTTTTGATGGATGGATGTTAGAAGGTGTTCAGAACGCCTCAACGGATCATCATCATCATCTCCTCCTTATCCTACTCCCGTAGGGTCGGCGCACCGGGTTTTCGTCCTCCAAATAACTCTGTCATCCGTCATCTGAGTCGTCACTCCCTTCTTGATCATGTCACCTTTCACGCAATCCATCCATCTCTTTCTAGGTCTACCTTTACCGATGTACCCCTCCACATTCATAACTAACGTCCTTCTTGTTAATGGATCTCCATGAAATTTGAAGTAATCAGTCTGGAAGAACACATACGCTACTTATTTTTATTATTTATATGCGGACGGATTCCCCAGCAACAGTTAATTTTATAAAACTGTCTTACCATAAATTGAGCAAAGGGATAGATGATTACGTTGAATAACATAGTTCTGACTTGTGTTAAGATTTATCGCCGGCCTCCTACGCCCCGGGCAGCCTCTACCCATTATGGTGATTTGCAGTCTTGTCGGATCGTAATTTTGTGCGATATCAAGTGATTACATAGTGCCTGTTTTGATTCATATCTAGTGTAATTCATCCATTAATAGAGCAAAACGTATGGCATAATCATACTTACTTAATATTTTAAAAGTGAAAGTTTAGATTGATGGATGTTTGTTAGAGCTTGTAGCCTTAACGGCTGAACGGTTTTCAATGAAATTTTGTGTGGATGTAGAGGATAGTCTGGAATAACACATCATAGGCTACTCACTTTTTTTTTAATTTTACGGGTAGTCGCGGGCGAAAGCTAGTTGTTAATGAAATAAATCTTCCGACATCGTGTACGATAATCATTTACCAACATTTAAGCTATAAGATTTTAAATTAAAAGTTCCTTTAGAAATAGCACTCGATCATTTCACTTAACGCATAATAAATTTAAGGAAAAGCTTTACTTTTTCAATTTCCCGCATCAGAACGAGGAAAGAAAAATACGAACTCACTCTGTGTACTTTCTTTCCGTCGCCTCGTAAATATTTCAAAGGAGTTTTTAATCAGTCATGAAGCGATTTACAAATTAAACAGAGCCCGTATTATGAAGAAATATTGCGACATTCGCTCTGTTTCCATTGGCGGAATGTTTTTGTAATGAAAGTAAATATTTAAAATGTATCGTCACGTCAGTTCGAAAATTACGTTCGTTGAAATTTTTCTTAAGAAAAATATGTGCTTTTCAACAATGATTTGATGAATATTAAAATATGGCCTACATAATAGTTTGAAAATAAAGAACACTACCAAGGAAAATGTTTAAATGAGCGTACAATACGTTCTACTACCAAAGTTAACATTATTAAATGATGTTGAATTCTTAAACAACTTAACATAACTGACTTATCGTCGGTAACAACGGAAACGCGTCACAAATAAGAAATATAGCCGGAAAGGATCTCTCCGCAAAAAGCTCGCAAATTTCGTCATCAATTATCATTATGCGAACGGAGACGGCGTCTAATTGAGTTTTACATATGGCGGCTGCCGACGGCACGTCATAAATACGCTGCGACTTGACGTTCGTCAAACGGACGTGACGTGCCGTGTCACCGCCGAATGTGGAGATGGATTATTTTGGAGTTTGTTTTTAAACGTTATTAATACATACTCAAAATATATTAAGATTGTTTTCAGTATTGTTACAATATTCTAATGTTTACTTTAACAAACTACTTTAATAAACTGGGCCGTCAGTGAGAATTGTATCTGAGTTTTATTGGTGCAATAAATCTTTTCTATCGAGCTCGTTCTCTTTCAGGTCTTTGGTTGCGAGCATTTTATAAATCTGTTTTAACTTCACCAAATAACCTATAAAAGTAAATGCTACTGGAACTGGAGTTCAAGGAAACACTGAAATTTGCGGGACAAAGTTGCGTAAGAACTTCTAAGTAACTTAACAACTTCATAATGCTTATATAAACTTCGTTGTTATTTATTTAATTTGAATAATTGCATTGATTTCATCATTTTGATTTCTTGAAATTCAAAATAAATTACTTTTAATTCAATGGTCATTAAAAGAAAGAAACGCTATAAAATACTATAAATGTATCAGTTATCATGAGAAACATAGATATCCGACGTTCGGAGCCATCTCAGTTATCAGTCGCTCGACGGCCCCTTACAATAACCGTTAATTTTAACTGCTGGAACAATAACAGTTTAATTTACAACGTTATAACAGTTAAATGGAAGGACAAGGTGTCTTCGCAGCAGTAAATCGGGCGACGGGCGCGCCGATAACGTCCGTGACCGGGATAATTGTGACAAGTTGCTTGAGATATCTCCTCGTAATGGTTATCGAGCTTCGAACAACGACATCTCGCGGAACACCGCTGCACTAATTGTAAGTTAACTTAAGAGCGGGCGTACACCTTTGACTAAACTATCTTACACTGTTGTGCGATTGTCGATTGTTTCGCAGTCATTCAACTGTTTAGTTGCACAACTAAAAATAGAGTAGTGTGCGCTCCTCCATATAAGCTCATAGGAATCAAAGCGAGTCTAAGCGGTTGTGCGCTGATTTAGTCAAAGGTGTACGCGCGCTGTAATGAACACAGTTCGGATTACCGTTCACTCAGTATTCTATAAAATGTATAACATTAGGAGCTCCACTACTTCTGTGTTTAATTACATTCTTTCTAATTTTGTTTAATTCAAATTCATCAAACAGTCGCTTTAGAACAAAAGGAAAATAATCGTAAGAAAGGCAGAACAAATACCGCAATTATCAAAATTCACAAACTAAAACAAAGGGAGAGCAATCGGATCCATCAAGAGCATAATAACTCAAAACAAATTAATAAACGGCGTTTGGGAACAGTTGCGTGAAAGCATCAGGCCCTAATTAAGAACAAAGTGATATTTTGTTTGGAGAAAAAAGGCGTTATGACAATGAAAAACGAGCTGTAAGGGTGTATTCTTTGAAATTAATTCTTAAGAGGCTACAATTTGTCTTCGAGATCCGCCAGGGCTGCCGACCACGGAGTTGTTACATTAATATGGAACATTAAACAAGTAAAACCGTCCATTGACCTATGATCCAAACATTAATACACGCTTTATTTTGATCGGTAATTTTTCAAATAATCACTAACTAACTGTATGCAATACTTATTTTATATTGTTCTTTTAGCACCTTCATATTAATTAATTTTACATCGCACGACTCCAATTATACAATACGTACTCGTATTTTAATGAATCAAAAGTATTTTTTTTATTTCGAGTAGAGTGACAACCCTAGCATAACAAGATTAAGAAAGCTCGTGAAAAAACGGCGTAGAAATATACGCCTTAATAGCTTAACTTTTCATCTGGCGCGGGAATTAACAAGCGCCTCTCAGCGTAAATAAACAGTGATTAATTGCGGGCATTCATCTGAGAGGCGAGTCGGGCGGGAACGCGGCCGCGATTTGAACGACCCTCTGCCTTGCGAACACCAACACCCAAATCACTACAAATATTCAACATGTAACAGCAGTAACACAAATCAAATACCGCAATGTAAAGTAAACCTTAAGTTTTATAATATCTATTAACTTTCGCAAGCGACTTCGTCTGCGTGGAATGAAAAAAAAAGTGAGTAGCCTATGTGTTCTTCAGGACTTCATCGAGCGAACATCCATCGATCCAAACTTTCGCATTTATAATACTAAGTATGATTGACAAAGGTTATTCGTCGATATTCGAAGTTACGTGGTGTAAGTTCAGTCAGTATTTGGTTACGGGGATAGCAGAGATCAATGAGCTCGAAACGAATATTTCACCTTGTAACGTTGCACCACGTAACGTCAGTCGATACGCCTTATGGTGACGACATGGAACTACCTCACAAATATAATAAAGTTCAACGAACACAACGAAAACTACATATCTATTAATTAATTATTTTATCAATGAAACATACCGACAAACAGACAGTATGTGTTATATGTGAGCAATCTAACAATACATTTCCTAAATCGACCTTTGGCCCAATGCTCAGTATTACATCGATAAATCACACGAGCGATACATTCAATGTGAGTGAACGACACGATAAATAAGGGTGAAGATACACGCACCGCTCGTAAACACCTAACGATATCTTCCATTGATAAATCATTCGATAAAAACCATTTATATGCTCACGATGCCTATTATTGTCTACTGGTACGTAATTACTGCGACACGAGACAGAACTACTTATTCGGCTGATAACAAACTTTGTAAGGGTGGTTACATACTAGCGGCTGTCTTTATTTACTCTACAAATTAGGAAGTTGTTTTAACAATGTCGTAATGTCTAGTACTTAGTGTATGATTTTAAATTGAGGTAAATACTATAAGGACAGATTAAAAGGACGCCCACTAGTGATTCAAAACAACAAATTTTTATAAGACAATCTGCACAAAGAAACATTATAATTCAAAACCTACAAATATTATCCCAAACAATCTTTTCTGTACATTGTGAGAGTAATCGATCTGTTTTTGAAATAGCCATAACTAAAAGGAACACAAGCAGACATATAAATCGCGGCGGCCGTATCTGAGATTTGTGAACCATAAATAAGGAATATCGCGGCCGAGGCACGGGCCATTTAACGTGACAAATGGGTCACAAGTCACCAGGAGCGCAGCGCACAAAAAGACCTCCTTACAGAGAAAATAATTCATTTCCACTCGCCTATTAATTACTCGCGCTAATGCAGACAACAGCTTAGTGGGCTGGAACAACTCAGCGAACTAATGGATTTTATCTACAAATATATTTAACCCCACAGTCCGATACAAATATCTTGAATGTTAAATAATTAAACATGCACAATAAATACATGCATACAACCTATATTATAGAACTAACTGAAGTTTTTCTGCAGCAAAGCCAGTTAGAATTATGTCTAGACCTTGAGTTCTAGTGAGTATTTGAACACTTGGTGATCATCAATAAAGGAGCCAGATTAGAAAATAATAAAGAGAAAATCTTTTCGATGTAAAGATCAAAACAAAGAACTTAACTTCTTTAAATTATACGTAACTGTCAAAATAATCAATAAACCTGTAAATAAATAAAACAAGATGAAGGAAAACACGGATAAAACCTATTGGCCTATTGCTGTAAACATAAACAGGTCAATATAGACTGCGTTAGCGACCTCTACAGCCTTCGTATATGAGAGCTGTCGCCGCTCGGTATTTTACGTTAAATGGGGCGGCTTTTGTCGTTAAATTTGTAAGTTATCGCCACAGCTAGAGGGTGTCTTTAAGTTTAGGAAAAATCGGGACAAAAATATTATAAAAATTAAATTAAAACTGAGCAAAAAACACAAAATGTCAAGTCAAAAACAAGCTGTTATAAGATGCTGTTTTAATAATTAAAAATATATAACTAAGATATTAATACAAAGATAACCGATTTTCTTCAAAAACAGGACGACTCCTCGTAGCGAATGATGACGCCACCTTTCTCTAATATGTAAAATTACAGTACATATGTACTCATCCAATCCAAATTTGTGTCAGATCAGTTACTAGTTACTTTAACATTTGCATTTGCACTTCCCAAACGCAAACGTGTGGTAACCGCACTCTATAAGTTGTGTTCGCCGGTGGGTAATTTTATTTATGGCAATGTTTGCTTTAAAGAAAATTTAGTATCGCCCGCTCATTAATTCCTATGAGACAGTTCCGAAATTCAGGCCAAAACTTTACAAAAATTAATGTCGTCGAAAATTGATCAAGAGCGCAACGACATTGCCTACTTAACGATAAGTTAGAGGCTTTCGTGGATAAAGTAAAAGTTACGTTAATCGAAAAGATGCGAGTTTTTACATGCGTTTACTACGTTTTTAAGTTCTCGATTTAGCTTCAATCGTCCTTAACCGCTTTTTACCTCACAATGGTATTCCAAATTCACCTAGTCACTTATTCAATCATAGTTATCCAATGAACACTAACAAAAATGTATATTGTACGTATCAGTCTGTTATTCCAAACATAATCTATTTAATTTCCTATAAATAAATTAATATCGTAAAAAAAGTATATTAATTTATCGATAAATTCGCTACTCGGTTTGTACATCCCTACAGAATCAGATCAGAATAATGATCAATTCCAATTAGCATAAAATCTCCGTCCGCGCCGAGTGCGCTGGAGGCGAACCATTTGACTTGCAAAAAACATCCTCAACGTTTGCTCGCTGACAATCCCTTCTGATTGGCCATTAATTTTGACGCTGCACATCCCAACCGTTAAAGTTTAATGAAAGTGCCAACGATAAAATGCTCTTTTAAAATAAAGTTTTTAATACTATTTACGTCGAAAGCACGCGTAGTACTGTTCATAGTTTTAACTGACTTGGCTACTTTTGAATATCAAAAATTATCATAACTACCAAGCGTAGAGACCGCTATAGAACAGCAAACACCGCCTATAAAAATACCGTACAACGCCACTCAGTAATTCTATAACGTTTTTAAAATGTATAATTATTTTAAAATAACCACCCCGAGGCCTGTCGATCAAATGTCCGATATTAACGTAGCAAATATGGGTCCGGCCCACTGCGGTCCAAGCCGGCCCTGTAATACAACCAATTCAAACATCCTCGCCGCACGTTATTATTTGTAAACGGTACACATTAGCCGCAATTAAACCAGGCCCAAATAACACGTCGCGACCCTACCCGCCCGCCCGCCGTCATTTGCACCCGATACCTACCTCATTTACTTTAACTCGAATCTTGTTAAAATGTCGGCGTTATCGAGGTATCAAGGACTTTTTATTTCGAATAAAATTATTGGGTTAGGTTAGAGGAAATTATGGTTTGATTAAAGGTCAAACAACCAACAATAGCAATGAACATTGGTATTTAGCGACTGCGATGCGATCTTTTACGACAACTTTAAATAAGGCTTGTTACATTTTAAACACAAAACAATACACGATTGACGAGGATTCACATTATAACATATGTCACAACTTAAACTCGAGGATTTTGTACAACAGTTTGTTTTTAAGTTGATCAATTTAGTTAATACCGGTGAATATATTGTAATCTCCAATTCCCGACAATAATAAGGTACTCCATTCAACGTATTCAACCACAGTCGCCGACGCCCCAAACATCCGGCTCTCGTGTACAAACCCCCGAATTTTACAAGAAACTGTCAAATAATAGTAATTATTACGCACAAAGGGAAATACACAATGCAGCGAACAGATGCCCGAAAAGTGCATCAGTGCCCTGCCCAGTGACACAAAATTATAAAGCTGGTTATCCAGCGAAAGCTATTCTAAGCTAAGTATTTTTTTGGCGTAGCAAGCAAAGACTACTTTCAACACGACACTGAGCTTCCATCTAGAGAAGATACCCGCAGTTAAAAGCGTATGAACCGAAAACCGTATGACATTTTCAATAAGTATTTTAAAAAAATATGTAGCATTGCTTCTACTATTAGTGGAATGACAACCTTAAAAATAGGGTGACATAGACTAAGCTACGACAAGAGACTATTTTTTGTAACGTCAACAATAAGTATCCTAATACTTTTGCGTCGACAATCGCCCTGCTCTGTAAACACCCTAATCCCCGAGCTGGCTTATACACGGCTTATGTTATTTGATTCCCTTATTATCATGCTGACACTTGACTGGCTTTGCAATGCAACATTTTACTGCTCTAAATCTATTCGACGAGCAATTTTAAACGTTAAGCTAAAGCATAAACGACGAAACTAATCTTTTGTCATCGATTGTGACAAAAGATTAAACTCCCCTTTGGTTGATGTTTAGTATACATGCGATTTTAAATTAAATTTTTGCAGCGTGTCATAGACATCACATAGTGATGTGCATTGTTCTTCCCACATTGCATCTTCAGGTTTTTAAATCGGTTTCCTTTGAAACTTTTGTCTCAAAAATATTAAGTGAAATAATTGAAATGTGTTGAGAGAGTAATGTAGTAATTAAATTACAGGTAAAAATAAAAACAAAGAAAATAATATTATATTATTACAAAATAAGTATATGTGGTAAGATTTATTAGCATTTTTCACTTTAAAATGAACCATTATAGTGTTACAAACATTTGAACTAATTTTACTTGCAGTTAAAAGTAAACGTGAATTTCAATTACAGCTGTTATTTTCAAAGAAATAAGGATCAGTCGCAATTTAGCAACAGTAAGGGTTCTCGCAATGTCAGCACAATAACAAACGGGTCCGCAGTCGTCAAAAGGCAACCATTCACGCACGTAATTAGCACTCGAGCCAACAATGGGATTTCGTTGACAATAGCGTGTGTTGTGGGGAGCTCTAATCCGCTTTTTATTGAGATTCCCTTTTATACACCGCATGTGTGACGTAATAGAAACACATTCATGTGACATCCAGATTAAATCTTCTGAAAAGTTAAAGCTAGTAATACACAAATGATAATTAAATAATAATTTCGATCAGGAATAGGCCCTTAAATAGGTATCGTCAAGAGGACATTTATAATGCCCAAAAAGACACTATTAAATCTGTCTAACATAGATTTTCTTTACTTAATACTTGGGCAATCATATCTAATTTTTAACTATAAAATAAAAATAGCTCGTTGTTTACAAATGTCAGTTTACTGAAGTACAGAATACGAGCATATAAAATCCAACATAATAAACTCTATTATTTAGGGGCCCATTGTCCGATGTTTGTTACCGTAACCCGAGCCGCGTCCCATCACTAGCGCGGTGACAGCCGATGACAGCCAACATGGCGGCGACGCGCGAATACGTAGGAAACATAAAACGTCAAATTGTATTGGAATGAGGCAGAATGAGGCAGAATGAGGCGTGACGGTGGGGAATATCGGATTACATTCAACAAAAGCATTCCGTCGAAGCATTTTATTCAATGTGAGGAAACACATGCAATTCCAAATTGGATAGCCTATTGTCAGCAATTGAATCCATTGATAATTTATATTCTGCTATTAAAATAAACTTCTGTTTATTATCATTAAAATGATACATTTTAATTGCTATTTAACTGCTTCAAATTGAACACCCGCAGATACAGTGTAATTAAATTGAAAAATAATTAACAACAAACATGAGCGGGACCCGGGCGGGCAATCACCGCGTTTTATCCAATTTTCGACGATACAGTTAATTGGCTGAAATCATTATTCGATATGTTATCGCTCCAGAATGCACACGGAATACGTTTATTTACCTATTCATGTTTTGGGACAATGTTAATAGCTGTCATTATAAATGGAATCTATTACTATACGTTCTTGTACTTTTTATTTACTTAAAATAAAAAAAGAAACATTTTACGGTAAATTACTACAATATCTACATAATGTATAAACAAATAATTATTAAATCAATAAATATATAGTATGGTATATTTTAATTTGAGTTAAGTTATAATACGTGTTATTACACACTTCAAAACAAGCGTATCGACGACAGCACGGAGTTGCAATCAAATTTATTATTCAAAACATAACGAGGGAGTTAATTCCCGGCCTCTGATGAATATTTCAGCGCGCCACAGCGGCGTACTTAATTAAAGGACAATTAAAGAACTTTCTAGAACGATGAGGAAACGACACGTGGCCCTTCGCAGTCACAGCCCGCAATTAGCACATTATGATTACTATACACTTATGTTAGCCTAGTACTAAGCCCTGGAACTGCCTTGATATTTTTATTTTTTTAATACTAAGAAATCGTTATTTATTTTTTCACATAGACAGAAATATATTACGTCTTTCGGATATAAACAATGTTTTTCACGAGTCAAGATAAAAGAAAACGACGACACGAATATGCATGATTTTAAAACAGAACAAAAGATTACAATAAAAAATGAATACCCATTATTCGGACTTTGTTAAACTTTCTCAGAAGAATAATCGCGTGATTAAAGAACAAAAACAAAGTTGTAGACAGTTGTTACAGTTTCGTGCATTAGTCGCCACTAATCATAAAATCGATAAGTAATGATAGACATACGGACGTCGCCCACGAGACGCCGCGTGACATTTTGTCGTTCAAACACGACAATTACCTTTGTGTCTCAATTACGATTCTAATACTACACTGAGTTTTATGTTCTAACACCCTTATTACAATAATTTTTCATGTCATTTTCAACTTTCCAAGAAATTCATAAACGGAATAATATTTTTGACATAAAATAAGTGGTAAAATCTAATTTAATTAAAAGAAATTTAATCCAGATGTTAGTATCGGTTAGCATTTTAAACGCCTGGAACAAATGTAATAGCAAAACAAAAATCATGCAACTTAAAGAAAATAAAGCGAAGATTCTACAAAATGAAGCTTAGAATTTATTATGAAGTTTAGCTTATAAAGAAATATTACTCTATCCAATAATCATATTTCATTTAACATTATACTTCTACGTCACACGTACATGGTTGAGAAAAATCTTAAAAAACAATAACCTAAAAAAACTGTAGTTTCAAGGCGGACAGTCTAAGGACGGGACAGCGTGTTTCATCAAGTAATAAAACATTGTACGAGGTTACTTGAGGGTGAGATATGGGTTTAGGTCGGGCCACGGGCGGCCGGGGGCGCCGGGGCGCCATTCATCACCCACAACCAGGAATTACTCCGACATCGAATGTTCCGTATTAATATGCTTCCACTCGATTATTTTATATTAAGTTTTATGATTTTCGATTTCGGATTTCGTCTTCAAAATCTATTAGTATATTAATTTATCTTTAGTTATTTATCAGTACAATATGATGATTAACCCTTACAGGACCATAAAATGACCATAAGCTGATTTTGGCGCAATAAAGTTTGACAGTTCTTTGTTTTTCTAATCGTTCAGAAACATATTTGCCGCCTTAAACATATGTTTTATTTTGACATTCATTAAAATAAATATCGATTCAGTAATAATTGAATAATCGATAACAATTTGTGTAGAAGGGAAATTATTTCCATTGACCGTGAAAGGGTATTATGTTACACAAAAATTAAAATAAATTGAGTGCAACAAGATGCATAAATTGTGCTTCTTTGCTGTTTTGAATGTGTTGTTTTGTTGTTTTCAACAGTTTTGCATAATCTGGCACGTTGTAGTTATAGAGCGCTATCAAATTCATGAGCTTGTTGAAAAACGAGAACATTGTACGCTTGTATGTTGAGTTGACATTTTTTTTAAAACATGGTGTGTAGATAATATAAGCACGGTGTAAATTTGTAAACGTTAAAACATTGTTACTTAATAGACATAATCTTGCAAAGAAAAAACCTGCAAAAGTAATTTTATTAACCAAGAAAATTTACTTGTTAAGATATAACTTGGTGAATTTTATTAAAAACATAATATTTGCATAAAACAAATTCATTTAAAAACGCGACGAATATCCAACGTCGAGTCTGAATTAAATAAAACTTGAAATTATTAGCATAAATAAAAAGAAATGTCCACGACACTAACAACTATAGTTTTAGGGTACCTTTGGAGGAAAATTGCGAAACCTGAATCTCGCTTTATGTTGTTGAATTAAAAATTATTAATGAATGTTCTCTAACGTGTCTAAGTAAAACTTATCTGTAACTTTAAGTAGAAATGGTAACTACCATTCAATTTAAATAGCCTTTATCGACCGAGTCTGCAATCTTCATTTAATTTTGTTTAGCATTAAATATTTTTTATAATCTTGCTGTTAGATGTCAAAATAACAATCTCAGTTATTTTATGTTAATTGTTACAAGTAATTTTTTCTTTTTATTGATTCATAGAGAACCAACTAGACATATTTGATATCTCTCTTAGCCCTCAGCGTCACTGAGCGGTGCTGAATATTCATGAAGATAAACTGAATTTATGCGCTCATAAACGTGGCACTGATAAAGAAAGCTGTTATACTCCTACTTAAACCCCCCCCCTCTTCTCCAGATACTTTTCTACGACCTTTAATAAGCTTTATTCTATAACACGGTGTTAACTGTTTCGTTAATTTTTGTCTCTGATAGTGTTGAATTTAAATTTACTTTAATTATTATTTAATCTTTGATAGTAAAGAATTGACCTTTGATAAGGCAAATAAATTATATTTAAACATAGAAAGCCTTCGTATGAACCTTGTATTAGTTATTAAGTAATTAACTATTACAAGAAAAAATAACCTACAAAGTAATATTTTGATATGACATCTGAATTACATTTAGTAGATTTTTAACGTTATCCTTATTTAGTATGCAAAATAAAAAGCAAAACAATAATGCAGACACGTTTTCATAAGGAAAATCGTAGCTCGTTCACATGACTTTGTGTCCTATATTTAAAACAGTTTAGTCTGTCTGTATATTTAACTAGCTGTTTCTGTGCGGCTTCATCCGCGTGAAATTATAAAAACTTTATTTTATTGTTTATATTTGTCAAATTATCAATTGTACAATAAATGTCAAAATGACATGGCATGATGACAAACCATGCCAATCTTGCTTCCTTGATGTTGGCAGCAACTTATGGTCTCTTTCCCACATTATGGTTTTTATCCAAAATATTAACCCCCAAGTTTAATGGCGTGAAAATATATAGCCTAAAGCGTGACGTAAGTGTTGGGCTTTTTATTAAAAAAAAGAATTATTCAAAAACATGCTGTAATTGCTGACATCTTTGGCAACAAAGAAGTGTGTGTTTACACTTTATTTTATTAATATAGATATTTTATTACATAACACACTTCATATTATACAATTTAAATAAAATAGTTACCTTGGTTCAAAGATTTTACACATCAAAAGTTTACAAAAACATAGGTTTCCTATTACTTGATTCGTCTTTCTAAGCATTTGTATTGTCGTCTCTTTTGTTCTTGTTAAAAAAATAGAGACAACATGTGTCAATACATGCATTACAATAGATTACTAACTAGTGAAGTACAAACCTTGCTCAATGCAGAAAGGCCTCCCAAATTGCCTTGCACGTGGTACAGACGATTTTAGATCTTACGCAACATGTTATATGGCCTTAAATTGTATAAACACATATGTCGCTCATTAAAATTAAAAACAAAAAAGACAAACACGTGAATCGCGAGCTGAGAGAGACGAGAGACTGCGTTAGCCTTTCCAGGTTGGACATAAAGTCATATTTCGCCTGGCAGAACTTACCTGAGACTATGTCATAACTTTCACTCAACGTTTATTGGAATCTATCAATATTAAGAGCGGGTCTATACCTTTAACTAAACTATCGCACAACTGTTGTGCGATAGTTGATTGTCCATTGTTTCGCAGCTAATTCAATTGTTTAGTTGCACAACTAAAAATCGAATACTGTACGCACCTCCATATAAGCTCATAGGGATCAAAGCGAGATTAATCAGTTGTGCGATAGTTTAGTCAAAGATGTGCGCAGACTTTAAAGCTGATTTTAATGACTAATTAATTCGTAAATATTCTCCAAATGGACTATCGTAAAACATAACTAATAAATCCTGTTTCCACTGGGCTTCCCTAACTCAGCTCTTTACCTTAATACATTATCATGATAATGTTTAGAATACTTTAACACTAAGGGAGATCTTTAGCACAGAAGTAAGCAAAATTACTTCAAGGTGCTTAATACTTGCGTAATAATTGCAGTAAGATATTAAGTGATGGCTTAAGCATAGCACAGAGTATAAAAGTCCGGGGACAGATTAGCGCGCACCCGGCTCCCCCGGCTCCCCCGGCGCCCCCTGGCGGCCGGGGCGGAAAGTATACAGAGCAAGGTGTCAAGTACGGAATGAATTTGTCAGCCTGTGATTCCGCGCCGGCCGCCCCGGCTATATATCACTGCTACATGACCCGGTACACTAAATGAGTGATATCATCTAGTTATTTAAACTTACAATCAGTCCAATGGTCAAGGAATAAATTAAATACAAAAGAAGAAAGAGAAAAATATCTGATACCCAATTTAAAGTGATGTAATGTTCACTACCATTAAAATTCTCATACCTTGATCAATCCGAACTACGGTTCACTTGTTATTATTTAAAATTATTTTTCACAAATAGGTGTCGAGTAATATACACTTCACAGCGGCAAGCATACTAATAATGAAAACAAAATGCAATCATTTAAAACATGAAAACGACGTTGAAGAAACCGTGTCAATATAAAACAATGAGATAATTCTTGAATGATAACAGTATGCGACTTTTCAGAATTCGTTGAATATATAAAAATTAAGAAAATACAAAAGTATTTAATTTGACAACGAACAAAACAAATGTATACTTTAGATTTGTTATGCAAATTATTTTTAGGTTAATTTTATTTATTGTGATATTTCCAATCAAGTTTAGATAACAATTCATTTTTTTTATAACAATAAAAGTTACATTGCAAGTTTTTGACTTGCCTCAAATTTATTTAACGTTTTATTTACAAATTATTTCCCAACTTTTTGTTAAATGGAAGCCTTCAGACACAAAGCATTGTTACTAATTCTTCTTAAATTTAGTAGTTGAAAATCTTTTACTTTAGGATAAAGTTTGAACACGCTAAACTATTTGTTCCACGATTAGTGTACCGTGTAGTATCACGTTGCGTCCGCAAGATTTATTGCGTGATGAACAACTTCCTACATAAAACACGTCGCCCGCCCCGCGCCCCCGCCCCCGCCCTCGCCCGCGCCCTAAGGAACCCTTATTTTATTTCCGACACATTCAAATTTCATATTACTATTGTTATAGTGTACATCATAACAATGTAAGTATTATATATAAATTAAATATTGTATATTTGTTATATTACGATTTTTAGCAACAATAATGGAACCAACATTACGAATAACGTTAATGCATGTAAATACTAATTAATAATTAATGAAATTAATTTCTTCAACAATTTACATCACAATCAAGAGCATTATATAATTATTTAATGCACAACAATACAGTTAATCGTTCATTATTCAATTATACAAAACAGCACACTGATTTAAAGTTCTAAATCCAATAAATAAATCCAATATTAAACGAACCTCACACGTAAACTCTCGAACGAAATGCACTCGGCAAATGGCAACCTTGTGGGACTCAGCAGCGATAAATCTAAAGATATCAGAGGTCGGACAGGGACTTTGTCAGGGACATATAGACTCCGTTCTTCCCTTGTTTGTGTGACAGTACAAATCCAGTACCTATAATTGGTGTTTATCATTCAAATCCAGTCGTAGGTTCTAAACATATCGATCTTTTGACGTTAACATTTTAGAAATCGATAAACGCTAGCTCCACGAAAAATTATGACACAGCTTTGGCCTGCGTTCGTCTTCGTGGAATTAAAAAAAAAACCAAAGACTATCCACTACATCTAAGCCGTCATCATTCATCGAGATCGGTTCAACCATCCATTCATGCAAACTTACGCATTTATAATATTAGTAAGTTTAGTCAGCAAACCAAGTATGCAAGCGAGAGGCAAGATCGGTTTAAGCGTTCAAAACTGATTATTGATATACTCTAGTTACCGAGTGTTTTACAATGGCAATTATAAAAAGCACGGATTAATTTGATGAGGGAAATGATCGTAGAATTTCTCTCCGCGCAGTAATCCGGACAAGTGCATTAAGGCGCCGCTGAATCGCTCTTAATCGCTGCCACCATCCAATATTTCTTGATTAAGAGATCGTAAAAATGTCGTCTCGCTCTGATTTACTGCCGGCGAGCGAGAGAAACGATTAGCTCGCGGTTTGTACGACACGGGGGTACGTGATGAATCTACTTTAATATTGTCTTGGAAGTGGGAACGTTTCGGAAAACTTTGTTATATTAAATAATCGTTTTATTTGTTCACGATTTACATCTCTACGCTAATAGATGCTATTTTTATCACGTCATAAAATGTCTCGGTTGGAGCTAGATTGACACTTAGTACAAGAATCTATGAGCCCTTGCTTAAAAAAGAGAATCACTAAAGATGTCTCTGTTACAGTAAAAATAAAATCGTGATATTTTATGTATAATTTCGTTGTGTAATATTTCACAGTGAGAATAGTAAATTGCCACAGCTTAGACCACAAATGTGCCATTAAAACTTTTCGCGTAGAGATATATCGTGTGGAGTAGTGTTGGTAGGTATTTATTTTGTCGCAGGATAAAGTCACATATTTCAGCGTGCAGTTTGCACCGAACTTTCCGCGCCTCGCACAGCACGCCCACTGAATTACTTATCTTTGTTCCCGCACCGATATATCACCAGCGAAGATATATTGCATTCAGCGGAATATATTGCAACACGAAATTCGACGTTTCAACCTTTGATATATTTGATTTGACATGTTTGTATTTTTGTATATCTTTTCTCTGCAATAATATTAGACGCTTTTACTTGAATTATTCAACTATTACATCTAATTCTTCTTTCAACCTCTGTTGTTACAACAAACTGTACAGAAGTCCTAATCTATACTAATACTATGAAGAGAAAGGATTTGTTTGTTTGTGGCTTGTATTGAAAAGGCTCCAAAACTAACAAACCGATTTTAAAAATTCTTTCACTGTTTGGAAGCTAGACTATTCCCGGATGACATAAGATATATCTATTACTAGATTATTTTTAACTAGCTTCCGCCCGCGACTCCGTCCGCGTGGAATAAAAAAAAACAAAAGCAAGTTGCCTATGTGTTCTTCCAGACTATCCTCTACATCTATGCCAAATTTCATCCACATTCATTCAGCCGTTTAGATTACAAACTCTAACAAACATCCATCCGTCCATCCATCCATCCATCCAGCCATCCATCCAAACTTTCGCATTTATAATATTAGTATGACAGGAAGTGGCATATTTATTCATAAAATGGTAGCATTAAACCAAAACTCCACGAAGTATGAACGCTAATACGAGCGCTCATACTCGTACTTTAATTCTTCGCGAGCAGATAATGAACGTCGATATTTCACGTTGCGGGGGCGGAGGGGCGGTAAAGTATCTCTCTCGACGCCGTATCAGCCGGAATGTGCCATTCGGACGTGGTAAGTGCCACAATTTATACACACTTCTTCCGTGCACTCTAGCACACGGTACAAGCGACAAGCGATAGCGATAACAAATCTGAGGGAATAGTTGCACCGAATGAGCTAGTATCTCTATTCTATTATGCCGTTATTCCTTAATGGTACATACAGCACAGAGAGAAGACAAATATCTGCGGCCTTCAGTAAAGGAACAACTCGTTTGGCGAATACACGACAATGCATTAGATTGCACTATACTTTTCTAGACGCTTATGAATTCAAGATCCTGCAAAATTATGCTTTCATAGTGTTTATACACAAGCATGCACATCTCTTGTGCCAAATTATTATTCTCATCACTAACTAAGCAGCAAAAATCTTTAAACTTAGGTAATGTTAAAACGCTTACGCTTATGAGTTACGCCGCAGTATCACTCACAATATTTTACGGATGCCGGACATTTTTATAGGTATTTAGCGAAAACGTCGCCTCTACGGGGCAATTTGAAACTTGTTTGCGTGGCCAATTTACGAGGAAAGTTAATTTGAAACGTCGTGTCGTCTCTTTTGTTTGTAAGGACGGTAATGGCGTGACGCTGTCGGTACTTACACTCTCCGGGGAATGGTACGACCAGCTCTCTAGAGACCTAATCTACAGCTCTGCTAATGTAAACATAGCTTTTAAAATTAACTTATTTTTACGACAAATACAGAACGAGCTGCCAGTTCACCTGATTGTAAGTGAATTCGAGGAAGTAAAGTGAAAGCGCCCTCTGCAATGTGATGTTGGTATATCAGGACAGATACTCGTAGTATGAATTCATTGTTTATAAAAAGGAAGGCAAACCAGCTGAATAAATAAATGTAACTCAAAACATAAAAAAACATAATCTTTATTTGCCATAATTATTTCAAAATGTAGATTAAAACGAAATCGAAATTTCTTTGTGTTCAAAAGAAGCTTAATAAAAACACGATCATCCCGTTCCCGCGTCGCTCTCCTTTACGCGGCAAATTACTATAAAAACCTTTGAATCCTTTTATAACCCTCGACGTATTTCATCACTTGTCAAACAAATATAACAAACAGCTGTCAAAACGTAACCCCAATTCTTACTTCCTTATTCTCTGAGCACTAAAGTTCATGTTGATAGTAGAAATGAGTTATTCAATAGCAAATGAAGTTGGTAATCACCTCGGGAGCGAAACATGTCACCCGTCAATAACATATTCACGACGTTTGATGTAAAATAGCATCTTTTTTCGTTCAGTTCTGTTCCGTCCCCTGAGGTGTATCGAATTTTGACACGATCCTTAGCGAGGGCGCGCTTTTTGGAATCCATTAGAGTGTCGATTACGAAAGCCTTTGGGATCGTGTATTCGTACAAACAAAAGCATATTGTAGAATATAATCTCACCAAAAAGTGGTAAAAATATACAAATCATCTGAAACAAAGACCTCGACTCAGAGGTGAAAATCGGAGACTCAAGGCTATTACAAAAAAAAAACTGAAAAAAACGCACGTTTATTAATATTTTAAAGTAACTACTTTAATTATTGCAACTTAGAATAAGAGTTTTTTTAATCGTAGCCATTTTTCATATTTACACAATTTTAATCCGTTATCTAAAACTTAATCTAACATGAATCTCCAACAGAATTGCACTGAAGATTAAATTTTAAAACTAAAAAGTTATGCCATCAGAAAGTGTTTCGTAATTCAATAGAAACATGTTCCAGAGCGCGGCGCTCCATTTCGGAACAGCCAGCGTTAGACAATACAATTTTACGAGGGACAAACAATGGCGCTAACAGCGTTCCTCCGGCGGCCCCAAATAAAAAGATACGTAAACGAAAATGCCAACGGCATTTGGAGCCCGGGAGAGGCTGGGGGGAGGCTGGGGGGAAGGCTTTACTACTTCCGGCGACAAGATGGCGGCATTGCGCGCAACAGGAAGCTGCGGCGTAGCACGACACGATAAAACACCTCGCCGGAGATGTACACCCCGCGACACAAGTTTGAACTTATGTTACAAATGCGATTGTATGTTTGTTTTGTAACGTAAACGACATGTAACGTAACGTCACATAAAAGTTTGCGTTAAGGATATATTTTGTTAATCTCTATAATTATGTTACTATAATAAATACTCATTTTTTAGGTTTCTGTTTTATTACTTCAAAACATATATTTGAGATTGCCTAAGATAGCGCAAATTTTGTTTGAACACAAGAAAAGCAAAAAGCCCAAACACTTTTTACTCTACCAAAACAATGTTGTCCATTGTACAGACATCAGAAGCTGTTTCTTACGAAAACCTACTCAAACAAGGCGACACAAAGCAGATTTTTCATTAACGTAGTGAAAGGTTGACAATACCGAAAACATATCCTTTTAAAGGGGGTTAAACTTCAAAGACGTGTTACGTAAAAGTAAACTCTTTGCTATGTTGTTAAGGATGGTATTTCTTTGGAGAATTATGTGTGATATGTAGTCTATATGGAAGTAAGGTTAAAAGCAAGCGCCGCGGGCGCCCTCTGGCGCAGAATCGGTTATTTCCCTCATCGGGTGTGATGTAGCGCTTTCCGCAGCCGATGATAACGTGTAATGGTGATCATTTGCCCTTCGCCGGCTCCCAATGGCTCATCAAACTTTCCACCTTTATACAAAAATGATTTATCGTTTGTTTAATATGAAAGAATATTTTGTTACTTATTTTTTATAGTAGAAGCGAGCAAACGAACTCATCGACGTCTATAGACATCCGCAATATCCGAAAAACTACTAATGCGTTGCCGGCTTTTAAGAAAGAGATAGGCTCGCTTCTTGAATTTACTTAGGACACTAGCATTGTAGTTTGGGATACTTTTTGACATGTCATATAGGTAGAAAATACTTCTTAACCAATACAAAATTAAACAAATTACAAACCATATGAACCATAGCCAACTGGATTATTTGATTCTTATAACTTAAGCTACATTACTCGTGTTTTTCTAAATTTTTGTAATGAGTGATTACTATTTTCTCAAATGGAAGCAAGTGCTGATAGTACTAGAAAATCATGTCAAACTAGACTTGGATTATCAGGTACTTAGTTAACATATTATTCCTGTAATAGTCAAATCTCATATAATAACTATAACATTAGAAGCAGGTTTCTAATTAATATAGAACCTTTTTACATTGCAGGAAACAAAAGTACACGATCAAAAGTGCTGTGAAGCGGTCCAGCGCTTGGGCAGTGTGCTGTCCAAATACCTGGACCTCTACAACTGCAGCGTGGACTGCTTGCAGCAAAGCCTGCAAGTGCAGAAGACTGACTACATGCAGAGTGTTGTCAATGCCATCACTGCCAGGTAAATGTTACAGTTCATTGTTAATTAGTCCGTATCTTGCTTCTTCAACCTTAATTATGTTCTATCAATGATAGAATCAATGGAGATTGTATATTTAACTTTTTAAAAGTCAACGACTCTGGTTAAATGCATAAAATTCATGAGTTGTTTTTGAGCAAGAATATTTTCAAGAAAAAAATTTCATAAATCTCATACTCTGTGGACAAAATCTTTTTCAGGATACTAGAACTAAAACATCAACTTCGAAAACTTGAAGGTTATTACTACCAATACTTTAGCAATGGATTACTCCAACATGGACTCACCTTTGATGACATTGATCCTAAATATGTACCTTCTAAATTGATAAGATCCGAGCAAGTTCAAGCTGTCATTGATGACATTATGTTAAAAGCTAAGGAGGAGAAAGAAACTTGTTTAGAAGAAGGTAATAAAACGATATTCATATCTCAACTATTATAATTCAAATAAATATTAAACGTCTAATACTTTTAAGTCGTTGAAGAAGAAAAGGTGTCTCCAATAAATTCATTTTTACGTTTCTGGAAAAACGATAGTGAAATAGACGAGGTTGAAAAAGAACAGTCAGAAATTGTTCCACAGCTTTCCGAAGAAAGTCTCAAACGAATAGAAATGATAAAACTCATTCAAGCGCATGAGAGAACCCGGTGAGTTGCTTCCAATCTGAATGAACTTAAGAAATCCTAAATTATTGTTGGTTTTTATTTCAGTCAAGTTATACGATCGGATACAAGAAAGCTGTTTAAAAGAGACAAATGGGAAAGAGAATTAAAAGGTACTTCAAAGCCACAGGCAAGATTTGAAGTGAAGGAAAGAGCGGCAGCAATTATTAAGAAAGTATTCAGGTACATAAATGGCTAATATTGCTTAATAATTTGAGACAATTATATAAAAATCATTTCCACCTCTAGTTTCTAATTTAATCACAAAAATCAGAGTGACAATATATAATTCTTTTCAGAATATATTTCGAGATAAAAAGACGTCGATTCAGACAAAATAAAATTGACGAAATGATTGACTTTAGTCATGGCAGCAAACCAATTTATGTAGAGAAATTAAAATACGATACGGTACGATACAATATCGAGTAAAATAAAGTTAAGCTTGATTCGCATGTATTACAAAAATTACAGATAAGAAATCAACGCCTAGATAAACAAAAACAATACAAAGAAGAGAGTTTGTCTAAAATTGAAGCAATAGAAATCAGTTACTTGAAACAAACAGAACATAATATTGCAGACGATTACAGAGACTTAATAAGAGGATGGCTTAAAAAATGGTAATGAGGCAGAAATTTTGTATGTCTTTGATTTTCGATTTTTAAATTACAAATTATTTAAAGGTATGCAGAAGTAAAGTTTTTCTATGATATACCAAACGAAGAATTAGGTGGATCGTCCTTGATTATCAAAGAAATGGTTCCTACTCCATTCGAATGGCGAGAGGAATATGAAGCCTATTTACAAGAAAAAAAATCAAACAAAAGCAAAACAAGTGCTCAGGTAAATACTTTTGTTTGTATTCAATAATATATTTTCATTATTTTTAGTTTATTATAATATAATATAATAACATTTATTTCGCAGAGAAAGTTCGAAAAAGAAGAAGCAAAGAAGGAACAAATTAAACTAAAGAAGGAGGAGCAAAGAAAACTAAAGATGGAACAAGAACTAGTAAAGAAGATGTTGAAAAACCCCAAACTACATCCCGGTTTTTATTATCCAATGTCGAAGAAAACAGAAAATATTTTAGCAGTCGGTCAATTTTTTAACTCACTACAAAATTAAACTCATCTAAAAATGTTAACCAAACTATGTTTTAGGCAATTGAAAAGTATAGGAACGATTGGAATGATTTTGATACTTGGGAAACAGAAGGTTACAAAGAGGGCTTTGTGCAAGCCATAGACCATGATAATGCTTGTATGAATACTAAATTAAAGATATTGAAAACAGTAAATGAAGATATGAGGTTAATACAGAGAGCGGGCGCACACCCTTGACTAAACTATCGGACAACAATCGCACGATTGTCGATAGTTTCACGGCAAATTCAACTGCTTAGTTGAACAACTAAGAATAGAGTAGAGTGCGCACCTACATACGAGTATAATCTCATAGGAATCAAAGCGAGACTAAACAGTTGTGCGATAATTTAGTTTCAGGTGTGCATGCTCTAAAGTTACACTATTAAGTCACGAAAGATACCATTTTACCATATCTGTGTAAAAATCTTTAAATATTTTAGTTATATTATTTGTTTAGTTATTTGTAATCTTATTAATAATTTAAATGAGTCTGTATTTGCACAGCTGAGTTAACTATGAAAATATGATTACAAATTATTTTAAGTCTCTTTGTCTCTTTTGTTCCTACGAAATATTTCAGACAAGAGCTCCAGGTTTTGAAATGTTCTTTACAATCAGAATACAAGAGGAACAATGAAAAGATGCCGGAAAATATGAAAGTTACACAAAAGAAAGCAAAGAAACAAAAAGTTGACTCCACAATATCTGAAAGCGTACAAGAAAAAATGCAGGTAAAGATACAAAAGGCAATAATGATTATTAAATCATACTAAAAGGTGAATAATGTTTATTTACAGGAACTAGCATCGGCGGGCTATTTAAAACAAAATATCAGTACGAAATTTGAAGATTTTGTAGGAGATTTCAATTATGTAGGCGATGAACTTCGTTGTAATTTACAGTAAGACGTAAAACCAATTTATTTGTTTTGTAATGAATTATATAGTCATCATTGAAAATCTTACGAAGTCTACCTTTTCAGAGCTGCAGCACCTCTGTGTGGTGAAACTCGGTTCCTGTGGTGGGAGAAGTGTGGCGAACTGATGCTTGGTGGCCGGAGACTCCTGTTGGTAGGGCCAAAGGGTAGCGGAAAGACTATGTTAGTGAACATACTAACGTCTGTCAATAGTAAGTCTAAAAACGTATCCAAAAAAAGTACCTACTATACGTTATATTGAGTATAAAGGTATGTCTAGATGCAGTACTATTCGAGCTGGATCCAGCAAACGTTTCACCAGATCTGATATCTGCGGAATATGTCAAGCAAGTGGTGGGCGCAGTGGTAGCTTGTGCCAGAGCGACGCAGCCCGCTGTCATACATCTCAAGGCTCTGCATCTACTTTACTGTAATAAGGTACAACATTCAAATACCTTTTACTAACCAAAATACTAACTTTCGCCCGCGACTCCGTACGCGTGGAATAAAAAAAACAAAAAGTGAGTAGCCTATCTGTTCTTCCAGACTATCTTCTACGTCCATGCCAAATTTCATCGAGATCCGTTCAGCAGTTTAGGCTGTACTCTAACAAACCCACCCATCTAAACTTCCGCATTTATAATATTAGTAAAGTTAGTTATATGATTCTGAATATTTCAGGTTCCACCAGAACAGAAGAAGCAAAACTTGAATATGTTTACACAATTTTTTGTGAGAATATTATTCAAAAAAATACGCAAGAATGATCTGATTACTGTCATAGGTAAAATGTCCGCTTTCTAATTCTAAAACTAGCTTTTCATTTTTAACTAGACAATCAAAATTAATGTTTTATTCCTCTAGGCAGTTGCCGCGATCCGTGGTTGACGAAGACAAATAAATTACTGAAGAACTTTCCAGATGTCGTCATGATGCCGCACACTACTTACACCACTGCTTCCTTCATCTTGAGGAAATGGATGACTGAGTAAACTTATCTGGTTACTTAAATCAACAGTCTTAGTAACTTAATGCCAAGTCGTTCATTCGTCACTAACGGAGCCCCTTAGCAATCGTAATGCAGTTAATAAAGTCTGTTTTTTTTCTTTACTTTTGACTCTAGCGTATTGGTTTACTAGCTTTCGCCCGCGACGCCGTCCGGGTGGGATTTAAAAAAACTAAAGTGAATAACCTATATGTTCTTCCAGACTATCCTCTACATCTATACCAAATTTCATCGAAATCCGTTCAGCAGCTTAGGCTACAAACTCTAACAAACATCCATCTAAATTTTCGCATTTATAATATTAGTATGATTGAAACCTTAAATAAAACGTTACAGCAATCGCGTGGTCCCGCGTGATCTGAACACACAGAGCATCGCACAACTTCTGCAAGAATACACATTTGGACATATCAAAAATGCTCTCGACTGTTTCCTGACACCTGACAATATTATAAAGTTAGTATGTTCAGTAATATTGAGATTAAATCATGATACTGAAGTAGTGTTAGTGACAGATTTTTAGGAACTAAAACACAAAAGAGAATGATCTCTAGGATGTTGGAAAAACGATATAACCCATGTTTTAGGATGGCCGCGTACGGCTTGACCCCGCAAGAAGTGCTCCACCACGTCACACAAAACGAAGACGAGGACAAAGTTGTACGTTCATACATTTACTCATTTTGACTTTGACTTTGATTCAATTATTCTAATTGGATTTACAAGACAGAAATCAATTTCGTAAAGTTAGATTTTACAATTCAAAGCTTGTAGTATTCATAGCAATATATTATTAAATACTAGCTATCGCCCGCGTCTCCATCTACGTGGAATTAAAAAGCAATTAGCCTATTTGTTCTTTCAGACTATCTATATCTATGCCAAATTTCATCGAGATCCGTTCAGCAGTTTAGGCTACAAACTATAACAGACATCCATGTAAACTTTCGCATTTATAATATTAGTAAGAAATGAGATTAAAAAAGTATTAAACCAATTGCTGTCTAATTTCCCCTTATTAATTACCAGGACTTCAAGAAGTATCAGGATTGGTACAACGAGAACACTCTGTGGGGCAAACGCGAAGTGAACAGACTCCAAGATGACAGGGACTTTTTGTTGCTGCAGCAGAAGTTCATAGAGAAACAGAAGAAACGAGAAGTCGCGGAGAAAATTCAAATTCCTACCACAATAGAGGAGGAATAAAGTTCTATAAAGATTCTACAGTACAGTTATCAGTTAAATAGGTTGTTTTTTAATTAAATAAACATGTGTTTAATGTCATCAATAGATAAGGCAGCGCAGGACAAAATAAAAACGATATAGAGTGGCAATGTAATGGCGGGGGTCGGGCTAGGGGCTGTGGATTGTTAGAGGGTCGACCGCGGCCGTGCGCTCAAATCGCTGACGTGGCAATTTTGTATTTCTTTATTGCACAAAAATGCTAACATTTAATATTCGTCAGGGTGACCAAGCTTTTAGGCCATTGAAAATGCACGAATATCACGTAGATATTGAAAAACTATTATAATTTGATTTGACTAAAATATCAAGAGAATAAAATGAAAAATGTTAAAATTCTTTTCATAACAAAGATTTAAATAGATATTTTCATATCAATTGTTTACCCTAAAAAAGAAAATGTTTACACAATAATTGTATTATGGTCATCCTACATTCCACCCTTTTTAATATTCATGCGGCGTATTTGGAATTAATTTGGCGAGTTTAAATATCGTAGCTCCACCGCTTAGTGTTTGTTCTTGCTTCTGCAGCTTCTATATGCCACTCTACATCACACAAACACAAACATTTAGGCTAATGGAATTAGTATAAAAATACGCAAGGGCTCTCAGTTTCTACCCAATTGTTATCAGATTATGTATGAACATATTGGTAAAACTTATTTTTATGTCTTACTGTTTGTATTTGTTCCGGATTTCTTATTATTTTTACATTGATCCTTAAGGTACAACTATGAATCCATCGATCTCATCTTCAAGTAAATATCGAAAATCGCAAAGGTCCATACTCGATTTTTCTCAATGCTCTAGTAAATTGTCAAACTAATCATCCTTATTGAATCAAACTATATCATGAGTAGTAAATTTTAATAGAAATAAAAAATACGCAATTTAAAAACAGCATTTATTGATTTTGACCAATTTTGTAACATTACACACCAAAATACATCATATACCAAATTACTTCTGAATTGTTCGTTTTTTAATAATTAGTGAAGTTGATATTTTAGTTAATATTCTCTAAGCAGCCTGCACTGCGAGTTGCATTTGGGGAACCTAGCAGGTTTGTGTGCGTGTGTGATGGAGTCCAGGTCCAGCTGGTGGTGTGGGTGCTGTGCCTGCAGCAACGGCAGGTCCTCTTGGCGCAGCGTGGCGGGCTGCACGTAACCCAGCACGTGCGTCGCGTGCTCCGACACTATGCGTTTACGTTCTTCTGCGCACTCATTCAACCTACAATAATGAGGCAAAGCATTATTTAAGAAAAATAAATATTATGGCAGTTAACAAAATTTCTTCACCATTATGAAAGATAAAGATTACTGCCATCTCGTGTCTTTGTTTTGACATTTAATAAAACATTTTTTTACAAAACGAAATTAATATAAGCGCCATCTATTGTCACAAAATATAAATATTGAATTTTTCAATGATATCTAGTGGCATATATTACCATATGGTTTCGAGGATCTATCAATAGATGGCGTTAGTGATTAAAATGTTTCAAACTAAAACCATTCCAAATCGTATTTGAATATCTTTAAAAAATAATGTTTAGCAGCAACTCAATGCCGCTACCGCCTTGAAGGTGATCATGGTTTAAACATAACTGTTCCCGTGCAATCATACATTTTATTATATTTTTCAACTTATAAGAGAAGGCCTTGCATGTCGAAAAATTTCCTACAAGTTCAGAAGAAAAAGAAAATTGTTTTCGGACGAATAAAGTAATTTTTTATTACTAAAATTTTTAATTGCAAATATCAATTCAAATGTTTAAATGACAACGAAGGCTTTAACCATTGGCTAACAATTACCGTTACTATGGCAAAGTTTTTTTTGCTAATATTGTTTTTGTCTCTTTCTCGTATAACATTTTTTCCCATTCATACACCCCTTAAATTAAATAATGTTAAATATATAGGCTATAGCGTGTCATAAGAGTCAGGCTTTTTTATTGAAAAGAGGATAATTCAAAAGAATACCATGATTAATGACATCCTATATATCAGGGTACACATTTACGTATATTATCATCATACTTTAATACTAATATAAATGCGAAAGGATAGTCTGGAAGAACACATAGGCTACTCACTTTTGTTTTTTTAAAGTTCCACGCGGACGGACTCGCGAGCGAAAGCTAGTTAGTATATAAATAGTCTAAGTTCTGAACTCACCAGGCCTTATCATAATCAAAGACGTACTGCGCCTCCTCGTCCTCGTGCTGCTTCATCTTCTGCCGTCTTTTGGCATCCTCTGCCATCTGCTGCAGCAGCTGCCGGCCGTACTGCTGCCGCTTCTGCCGCTGCTGGCGCGCCTGCTGCAGCACCTGCTGCCGCTGCTGCTCCGCCTGCGCCTCGCTCTGACAACATTTCATTCATAATTATATTTAATTACATAAAATTAACTGTAGTGTTTGACTTCTGAATGGATTAAATGAGTTTATTATTACCATTATTGCACATTTAAATTATAAATGCCAATGTTTAGATAGATGGTTTAAAAGAAAACATAAGAACCATTGTTTTTTTTAATTCCATACAGACGGAATCGCGGACAAAAGATAGTAAATAAATGAAATCTAACCTTTTAACTGATTCAGAGCTAATTTACACACCGGCATTAAGAGAACTGCAGTCGAGGATATCTGTAATAATTTAGTGCAGAGCCTGGTTCAAGGTCATTCTACCTCTTTTCTGAATTTAGCTTCTTTCTCCTTCTGTTCCTGTGCTAGTTTCCTTCTTGCCTGTATCTGCAGCGTGAGCGCGGCCTCCGTGGCCTGTTTGCTGCGCGAGGACTTCGTCACCTCCGCTATATCTTCTTTAACATTCTTCTCTAAATACTCCTGCTCTTGGAGACTTCGGATTATATCTTCTCGTTCCAGAATCGCAGCCTGGAATTAGTAACATATCTATACTAACATTATAAAGAGGAAAGATTTTTGTATGTATTCGATTCACGTAAATACTGCGCCGATTTTAATCTTTCAACATTAGAAAGGTTTATCTGTGAGTAACATAGGCTATATTTTTTAACTATTTTTTTTTATTTCGCGAGAACGAAGTCTATATAAATACGAGGATATAAATTTTCAAGTTGTTCCACTTAGGGGAAAAATAAATAGGAAAAAAACCGTCATTTGCGAAACAAAAATAACAATAGGCAAAGAGGTTGCCATGTTTCTTATAAATCAGGCAATGTCAAAAGGCCTTCGTTGTTATTCAAACAGTTGCAATTGAAACAATAAAATACAGTTTTTATAATTGATGTGGAAGAAGCCGCATGGGAAGAGCTAGTTTCGTTATAAAAGATTAACTCAATGTAATTTTATACAACTTACTCTATCAGCCATAATTTTTGCGGCAATTTTCTCGTTCAGCATCTCTTTTTCTCGGAACTTCCTCTCTCTTTCTGCAATTCTGTGGATATTACAATTTTATTAACACAAATGAAAAAAAAACCTTTCAAATGCAAGTATTTATAATTTGATCTATATCTCTATAGTGATATTATAAAAAAACTTGTATTTCGTATGTAACTAAACTCAAAAATTACTGAATCAATTTCAAAAATTCTTTAACCATTAGAGAGCTACACTATCACTGAATGTCATAGCCTATCTTACTAATATCTTACTAATAGTATAAATGTAAAAGTTTAGATGGATGGATGAATAGATGGATGGATGGATGGATGTTTGTTAGAGTTTGTAGCCTAAACGGCTGAACGTAGCTCGATGAAATTTGGCATAGACGTAGAGGATAGTCTGGAAGAACACATAAGCTAACTTTTGTTTTTTTAACTCCACGCGGACAGAGTCGCGGGCGAAAGCTAGTATTTAATAATTTTTTTTTAAATTACATGCAGACAAAACTAGTTTTATAATAAATGCATATAAAGTGGTGACTAACATGGCCGTGCTCCTGTCCCCGGCTTCTTTGATCTGGTTCTCGATGTTCCTCTCCTCGATGACGAGGAGTTTCTTCTGCTTCTCCTTCCAGGCGTCACGAGCTCGCTTGAACGTCTCTATCTCCTTGTTCAACTTCACCGCCAGCTCGCGCTTCTCCCGCACTTCTCTGTATACATATTATCATAGCTATACTAATATAATAAAGCGTAAACTCACACTACTTAGTTATATGGGACATCAGCAATCATATTATATTTTTTAAATTATTCTTTCTTTTATAAAAAGCCCTATGCTTACACAGTTTAAGTTATATATTTTAACGCTATTGCCGGTTGCCATTGTAATGGCAATTGTTATCCATTGTCTAGATGAACACATATGATCCTTAATTTTGTCATGATCAAAAATTAGGTACCTATAAGGTTATTTTAATACAACATTAAAAAAAAAATTCCTAGTCAATGTAAAAGCAAACCTGTGATCTTCATCAGCTATTGTTCTCATGACTTCTTCTAGCATCTTCTTTTCAATAAGCGTCTCCTCAAACTGGCACTGCCTTACTCTCTGTCGGTCCACCAGCTGCTGCTGCATTTCTAAAAGCAGCTTGGCCTTCCTCTCCATCGCCTCCTGCTCCTCTCTCTTCACCGCTTCAGAGTCAATAGCTAATGCACTCATTAGGATTCTATTTTGTCTTCTGTCTTCTGCCTGAAAAGTACAGTCATCTGCATTAATATACATACAATAGCTTTCATCCGCAACTCCAACTGTGTTAAATTAAAATAAAACAAAAGTAACATATTTGTTATTATTCTTATTCTGCAAGACTTTGCTCTAGATTTGTGCCAAATTTCATTGAGATCCATTCAGGCATTTAAGTGGCAAACTCTAACAAACATCCATCCATCCATATAAACTGACTCATTATGTTGATGTATTTACATTATTAGTGCAACAAATTACAGGTGTTATTCTAGAAAATTCAAATTGTAGATATCAACAATATTGTTAAACTTACCACAAAAACTGATCCATGTTTTAAGGAATGTGAAATAAGAAAAAATATTCTTTAAAGCGGATATTGTAATATTACTTCAAAATCTGTTATCATTTAATAATGCTGTTTTGCCTTATTTTAAATTAAATATTTTATAACAATCAGTGCTATTAGTGTTACTTACTTCATCCTGCAATTTCTTGTACTGATTATGCAGCATTTGCTGCTTCAAGTCTCTGCAGACATAGCCATCCTGCAGCCTACGCAGCAGTGTCCGCAGCTCCGGGTCCCGTTCTCTAAGGTAATGTCGGCGCTGTAGCTGACTGATCTCCTCCTGGTTATGTTTAGCTATCTCGCTAGCGAGGGCTATCTCTTTCTGTGTTCTAGCGTTCACCAATGCTGAATGATCTGTTCTCTACAATGAATGACACTCTTTACTACTTTTAAATTTGAGACATTTCTTCTACATTAGGACTATTTTAGGATGTTTCTGATTTATGTGATTTAATGTTAGTGTCATGCACCTCTTGAAAATCCCTCTCCATTTCAGCCTCTTGTTTTATCTGCGCTAGATACCGACCGATGTGGCTGTCGTCCATCCGACTGTTCAGCCATTGGATGTCCAGCGCGCGTTGGTATGTCTCCAACTCCTTCCTCCTCGCCAAAGCGATCGCATTTCTTTGTAGTTCAGTCTTTGGCTCCTGTAATAACAAAGTGAAATATTGTTATCCTGTAAAGCTCACAAAATTGGAAATAATGCAATGTAAATATTACCATAATAAAAGGATAATTAAAATTGCATCGATGAAAAAAATTAAAGTAAAAAGTATTTACATTTAAGGAAAAAGAATGTCTTTGCTAGTGATGGACTCGAGTTGCTTTTCACTCGAGTGACTCGAGTAATTTAATATTACTCGGACTCGAGTGAAATTTTTGGCTCTGTCCAACTCCTCCTGAGAGGGTGCTGCCGCAGCAGCAGAAAGCGAAAGCGTGCCCGTGGCCCCGCCACAATGCGTGAGAGGAACAGAGGGGTTTAGTGGGTATGCCCCATTACGGGGAAAATCCTACATAACTACCGCGTCCCCCCATGGAGAGGAGTATGCATAAAGTATTCCCCTTTGAAAAAAAAAGAAATTGGTGTCGAGTGATGGAGACACGCTGATCAAGAAGTTCCTACCAAGGGCCGGTTCTCGCTTTCTCGCACTAGCACTGCGACCACCGGTAACTGGTCGGACAAACAGGCCGAATTGTCTGTAGAGTAGAGCCCAGCTTAATACAGGTAAGAGTGGAGCCCAGCTCAACACAGGTAACTAAGAGTGGAGCCCAGCTCGACACAGGTAAGTAAGATTTTCCAGAAAATGTAAGAACTCTCAAACGATTTTTTTCTTCTCTCAATCATTCTCAGACGATTCTCTAACGACTAGAAAAATTTGACCCTTCTAAGTCCATTACTTTCATTTTTAATTCGGAGATAAGTAAAATCGATTCGAATGTTAAGACTTCCGAATTCGAAAACATTTTACAGAAAAAGTAAAAACTCTCAAACGACTTATTTCTTCTCTCAATAATTCTCAATAGTATATATCTAGTTTTTTTATAAAACTTTTCACATTTGGAGCTCATGAAAATTCCTTGTTAGAATAAATTAGATAGTCTTTTTGTAGTACATTGTAATATTTCGATTCAACTGATACAGGTTTAGTTTAAAGGAAAATTTTATTTTTTCATACATTTTGTTTAATTTTGGTAACTCGAGTTTTATATTCCGAGTGACTCGAGTCAATAAAAATCACTCGAGTCTATCACTAGTCTTTGCAATTCAAATTCTAAATTTGAAAATTTCCAATCAATAATTGACACTTGACACTGGTTTATTATGGCAAGTTTTGGTTTATGGTTTATATTAACAAGGACATTTTTCTCGTGAGACATTGATTGGAACATTTTGAGTAAAACTCAAAAAAAAAAAAAGAATATCACATTACTTTACATTTTTTTTGACAAACTTAAAGAAACATAAAAGTCGTTTTTGTCTATGGTTCCATTCAATTTATTAAACTGACATCTTTCGGCAGATTTGGCACTTTGCCAATTCTGGTTCACAACGCCATCTAACGTAGGAATTCGGCACGATGATCGAGATTTCTTCTCAATTCGTGTCGGAAAGGAGAGTGGGAGTCACGTCACGCCAGTGCAATCCTACGGCATTAGAGTTTTGACGTGTGACAGCAAACTGCAACTGTATCTGTTGCAGACTGGTGTGTACGATTTTGTAAACTGTCGGTAATGAAAAAGTGAGAGAAATGGCAGAAAGTAAAGGTGCGTTAATTGCGAAAACAGTGCAAAAACATGCTGGACGGGCGAAGGAAAAGGTATTTATTGTTTGTTATTTGAACAATGAGAAGAGTTTGATGGTGTTGGTGTGATAATATTATGTGTCGTGAAAGTAGCCTGTGGGGAGTCAGTCGACCTGTGGTAATTCTGTGCCCGAGATCCCGCGGCGCCTCTAAGTTACGTCCTATCCACCTGTTGCTTGTGAGCCTTCGAAGCGGCGATCGTGATTGAACGGTTTTGTACATCGTGTTTACTTAAACTCAGCTGACTTGGTTCTCTGCAAGACGTTTATCGCGACCGCCCGCCTTATCAATTCCAGGGTATTGGCGGCGACTATTTTTAGTTTGCTGCAGACGAGATAAATTTGGACAGTAGAAGCCTGGGTACACAGATTTTAATACGTTAATTATTCTTCACGTTAAATGTCTATTTAATTTCTTTAAATATGTCAATGTGTTCTAAATATAGCAATGTGATATTTAGGAAAGTGTTCCAAATTTTATAAATAACTTTTTCGGTAGCAACTGTGAGCTAAAAACTGAAGGAGATAGGCACATGGCATGTCTAGGGTATTATTCAAAATATAATTTGACTTGTTGATTCTAATTTTTAATTCTTTGTGTCAATTTCTCTAAACAATACAGTTTATCAACAAATGTACACTCGTATTAAAGTTATGTAGTAAAATGTACGCTCATGCACATAATAATCTACATTGTAGGCTGTTGACCTATTCTGGCAGCCGGCCCATAGTTCTAAAATACATTACAAATTGTAGCAAATGGTCATTCGCTCACATGTTGTCCCTTTGAGAGCAAACTAAAAAAACAACTAAAGTAACAATAATTGACTAACTTAGAGTTTTTTTAACTGAACATAGTTTGAATTTATGATGGACAATAAATTAATTCTTATAAGGAATTAAGGTGACAAAATAATATTTAAGCAAAATTACTTAAATACTCTGAAGTTTATTTATTGAGCAATTTTAGGTAATAGGTTGAACCTACAAGTAAAATGTAATTAGTGTAATAGGTTTTTAATGATGCATTAGTGATTATTGACATTAAAGTTGTCTTACCTGTATGTGATTAGAGCTGTATTTTTCTGAAAAAAATTACATGAATATACTTATGTACAAATTATTGTAATTAGTAATTTATAAGTTGACAAAATGCATTAATGCAAAATGGTCTAGTATTATAATTTGTCTAGACAAAATCTAATTTTACTTTTTTATTTATTTCACATTTTTCTATAAAATTTATTGATCTATTTAAATTCTCATGAATAAGGGGTAATATTATTCTCTTTTCTTAACTCTTTACGAAACTCATATACCATTGTTAATCAGTTGTTATTAATGGCATATTTTTATAATAATTGTATTTTTATTTATTGTGGGCAACACCACAACTATTTGCACAGAATTAAAAAACCTTAGCAAGTAACCTATGTGTTCTTGATGTTCCATCTCTGTGCCGAATTTCATTGAGATCTATTGAGGTGTTCTACCTTCTAACATCCATTTTAATTTTCGCTATTTTAATATTAGTAAGATTATTTCATTCATAGTGTAATATGTGAAGTGTAGAACCTTGACATCAACTTAGCTGATAGACTTATGTCATCAGTGCCCTAGTTTTTAAGTATAAGCTATTGACGTTAACTGTCCTTTACAAACTGTATACTTTGATAGTTTGTAAATTATATTATTTAGTATTCATGTGGAGAACCTATTCATATTTAATATTAGCTTTCGCCCGCGACTCCGTCGGCGTGAAATTTAAAGATAATAAAAAAAGAAATGTAGCCTATGTCACTCACAGATAAATTACCTTTCTAACGGTAAAAGAATTTTTAAAATCGGCCCAGTAGTTTTTGAGCCTCTTCATTACAATCAAACAAACAAAATTTTCCTCTTTATAATATTAGTACATTTAGGTGGAGGTCAATTATGACTGAGTTTGTTTCTGTAGAAAATCATATTTTTAAAATGTAGTTGGTTTTAATATCACAAATAAATAATTTAGAAACAATTAATTTTTTGTGAAACTTAGGTTATTAATTAAAAAATCAGGTATTCGATAATGATGTTATGGTCTTTATTATATCAATAAATGGATCCATGTTGCGACAGAAAAGTAATGTTGTGCGGGATATTGCTCGCCGTAATTTGAGCCTCTGTCGTCATATTGTAGTGTTACAACCAACCGATATTAAATACCTCTATAATAATGTAGGTATAGATAATATAACCTAATAGTCCAGTACCAGTTTACCTAACTTGCATATACGTCTACCTAAGAGATATCTATTATAAGATTAACTCGTTTTCAATGACTTCTACAGGTTTATTGACAAGCGCGGCAATTTTCCTCAAAAATAAGTAGTAGGAATAATCAATCAATGAAACAACACAAATGTTAGAGTTAAAATTGATAAAATAATTTTCCTTCGAACATCATCAGAGAAATTGACATATGTCGTGATCTATGTTATGTATTTGTATCGATTAGGGCTTATCATAGTCTCAGAGGTAACCTTTACCCGCCCTCCAATAGACCTCAGTTGACCCTTTGTTAATCACCGCACGATAGTTGCACTCTCGGAGTTATAAATCGAAAAAAGGTCACAAACTCTTGACTAATTTCTATTACCAATTTAATTATAACCATACATTCAACTCAGCGTGGTCCTAAAAGACCTCTTTCAACATTCATGCTTAATTTTAGTTCAATTTATCAATAAGATTTCGTACCACAATAGACTATTTGTGCTTTATAATGTTGATTAAATAATAATTTGATGAAAACCGCAAGAATACCGGTAATATTACAATCTGATGAATGTTTAATGTACTCATAGAGGATAAAATAACAAAAATATACATTTAATAATATCTAATTATAACCTATCATAGTTCATAGTTTCTGAATTCCGAAGTATCGCGGGATCGACTTCACCAACCGGTTCGTAATACCGACCTCATTTTAATCAAGTTTTGTATCTGCCCAATGAATACCGAGTTTATCTCTGCTTACCATTTTATCAGCATTCAGGAATGTATAGACGTCATTTATCTATCATTTGACAGTGCAAGAGAGATGGGCAACATCTATGACTTAATTAATTGGAGGGTGAAGTTTTGGGAGCAAACTGATTGTAATAGATGATAAAACATTCAAAATAAAAAGTTTTGTAAAGAATCTGCTAGTAAATAATGGTAAACAATTTTGGTCATCTTTACACACAGTATTGTTCTTATTCTCGTCTGTTTCTGACAATCTTACTTTGTAGTGTCGAAATTTTATGTAACGATTTACAAAAATTGTAGCGATGTGTTCGCTTCAGTAACTCGACGGTGCAAGCTAATTGTGTTAGTTTTGTAATATTGCAATAATTGTAGCTGATAACATTGTGCGACCTCGAGGTGTGATGTCGACCACATGAGATGTTGCGAACATCAATGCAACTGTTGCATTGGATACACTTGCTATGCACTTGCCATATAAAAACTAACAGATATGAAAAACGGGATACCACGGTTAATAGTATTAATAAGACGAGAATCTAAATAGATACCAGAGGCTAAATAAAAATGTGAACTATTTTGTCTTATCGATTAAGTATAGAAGTAATGTCTATTTATTTATTAGATTTCTAATAACAAATGTTACTTTTAATGTCATCATTGCATGAAGTATCATCATTGACGACGTCATTTATACAGCATAATGACTGAGAGGTCTTTGTCAAATGTTGTCATAGAAAGAGTTTGTTTAGTCTGTTGATGTAACTATTTGTTAAACATCGTTGCTTTGTTCTATGAATTGTAATCAATCTATAACAAGTAACAAATTTGTATGTACTTGTGTTGCACGTGGTCAGCCAACAAGTGAAATTGAAACTTATTTCAAAACGTATCGTAAACGTGAAATCATTTTACAAATCAAATTTCAAAAGTGCACATAAAGTCACGCGATGTGCTCGCGCGGGAAATTGAGAATAGCGTTATCCGTAACGATACATGATAATATACGAAACTTATTACATATTCATTTACCTATTAGATGATGAGTCAAGCTATCAAAATATTTTACAGAAATATTATACAGGAACTATACAACAAGTATAGGTGTGGTATAAACAAACCGGACTGGACACATTCGCAGTGGGTAAGCCCGGCGCGAGTTCGTCAGCCGGAGGCTAACACGCTAGCCCACATTATTTATAATGTAAATCCGCACCTACGGTACCGCGTATGGTCATTTTTCGAAGATGAACCACTTTCTTCGTCCCCGATGGCGACGTGGCCACAATGCCAACAAGTATGCTAATTCACCCGTGTCAGGTGAATGGGGACGCTCTGATCTGTACGTCCTTGTTTATATGGCTATTTACGGGATATGAATTTAAATGTTTTGCACGATTTTTTGCAAATGTCCAACCGGTAGGTATTGAACTCTTGGTCTAATTTTAACATATCAATTGACTCGGTACAAAATAAGTTACAACTGTTACCTAATTGGTATTCGTGTCGCACACTCTAATTAGGAGATTCGCGTACTCTTGCCCAAGCTACGCATGTAACACGGCGACTGTTTAACAGTTCATTAGTCTTAATTAGCCGAGAGCCGATTTTTGACAGAGTTGACATAACCTCGTTAACGGTATGCAACAAATGCTCTAATAGGCCACTATTCTTAGTTATTATTCCGTAATACTAAGTTGTGTCACTATATAGCATGGCTTTTCAAATTAGTTCACTTGTCTAGCACCTTGTTTAGTCAACATTATTATAAGTACTACTGCTACGGACATTAGTCAATTTGTGAAGATATATTTCGTTCTGTACTGTTTTGTTTCTGCTATAATTGTTATAGGAAAATAATAGCAAATGTTCGATAAGGTACATCGTATTTACTTATCTGGAGAACTGTTTGTCTTATCCAATAGTCTAAAGTGAGGTTTCCGTCTGATGATGTCATATAACCAAATGTATTAACTTTGAATATAATATTTGTTTTACGTGGGTGCAGTCCTTGGTGCTAACATAACGTGGCCCAGACCCACGTGCCACCCACTATTCACTTTCGTTCATAATCGACTATTAATGCTAATACTGATATTAAGTTGTTCTTAAAGTATTGTTACGTCGGTATAACAGTAGTCTTTAATATCTTTATGGTTTAGTAGTCGCTCGTGAGTTTGTCCGCGTGAAAATAAAGAAAATATATAGCCTATGTTTTACTCACTGATAACGTAGCTTTAATGTTGTAAGAATTTTTGAAATCGGCCCAGTTGTTTTTGAGTTATTTCAATACATACAAAAATACAAATCTTTCCTCTTTATAATATTAGTATAGATAGACGAAAGAGCAGTTGTAATTATTTCTAGTGAATGTTATCCATGGCGTACGCTTCATAGTGTTTAATTTTGATTTACATTTTTTTCCTAGATATACATAGTTTTATGGTCATAGCGTATCTAATGAAGTTAACGCAACAACTACTGTGTGTAAAATTTCACCTAGTGTAAAGTTATTTTAATGTGAACTGGAAACATTAACCTAAAACCCTACACGGAAGATGCAAACCTACAGATCGCTGTTGTACAGATTGATTTATGTGGGGACACTATAAACCATGCTACGATGTAAAACATCATTCCGAACAGATTACACACTTTAAGGTCGGAAACGTTAGTTTTAACTGGCTGGTAAGGTGTGGTTTGACCGATGTCGTTTTTTAATATCAATGTACTGGTTTTTATTACCATAGATAATGTATGTGGCGAGAAACTTGAAATTTACCCTAAATTTTGAAGTATAGTCACAGAAAACCCTAATAGAAATGACCAGTTTAGTTGTTTTGTGTCAATTTATCTAGAGAATCTTGTAGATTACTATTATCTAGATACAAAATAAAGTAAATAGCGAGTAATAAGTAATTATAATCTACCTTATTGCCTTCAATCTCACTAATATTATAAATGCGAAAGTTTATATATGGATGGATGTTTGTTAGAGTCTGTAGCTTAAACTGATGAACGGATCTCGATGTAATTTGGCATAAATATAGAGTATAGTCTGGAAGGACACATAGACTGTTCACTTTTGTTTGTTTTTTTTAAATTCCACGCGGACGGAGTGGCATTTGTTACACGTGTATCTGTGAATAGACGGTGACAATAGCCCGCACGTGAATCTCGATCCAATGACCTATAATGAACACGCAGGAACTTAAATTAGTATGTGATATTTCATAACTATGTCAGGTTGTTCCCGGCCTTTGTCTCTGAATAGATCGCTCTTTGATACTCTGACGTCTTGTGCGCCAAATACTAATCATACTATTAATAAGGTTTATTCTTTGTAATAACAGCTTTTTTAATAATTCCAAATAGAAAAGACTCGTCAACAACCCACGAGTAAACCAAGGCATGAAGTTACCTGTATACGTTGATTTGTGATACGGAAATAATATAGATCTTTTTATGTGGTGTTAAATGAAATTAAAGTATTGTGAATGTATCAAGTTACCAATGAATACCAAATTTTACCACATTAACTCACATGATTTTAATCTTGGTCAGTTTTATCACAGAATGTCCGAAGTTTATTGTAACCACTTGGCACCTTATCAAAAGCTTTGACTATCTAAACGTCGCATTTTTACCAATCTGTTTGTCACCTGTATTGTGTATTGTTTTAATATAAACACCTTATTTACTTGTATTTGTGACTTCAACACGTTCCATGACGCTACTAATCCCATGGTTAAGAAGTTCCTTCTCTTTGGAATTATTACTATAAAATGAAGAGAGGATGTTACTAAAGAAATATGAAAAAACGGAACATGTTTTATAATTTAATATCGTGCTTTAATATTTTGTAATTCTCCTTAAAATAGGTGTAGAAAGAAGTACTCTTGTGCATTTATTTGTAGCTACACGGTGCTGTAGCGACGTGTTTCGTCAGCAAGCTTCCGCGAATGATTGCCAAATGGTACACTTTCATACAGATAGTGTCAGAGTCGAGACATTTTAAAAAACTGAATTTTATATATTTCTGTATTTGATTAATACAATTGGTCATCCGGAGTTGCCTTGAGATCATGATTTTTCTAAGCAGCTCTCGATAGCTGAAGAACTGATGTTTTCAAAATAAATTTAAATTTTAGAAGTGGAAGATGAATATTGGGAATCTGAATATAAATATGGCAATTGTAATTATATAGAAGAAAAGATTGTATTTTATGTAAATCCATAAAATTTTGTTAATAAACTACATTGGACCAATAGTCATAAATGTTATTTAATGCAATAAAGTAAATAAAAGACACGAAACAAGTTACTAATGTGTTATGATGATGGGGTAATTTCGCAGTCATTTCAATTGATACGTCACGTTTTCAAACACGTGTTGTTACACGTTTTAAAGTCATTCTGATGAACACTATGGTATGTTACAAAGTATAACTTAGTATCGTGTTACAAATTCATAAATAATGCACTTTAAATAACAATTTCTACGAAGTAATAAGCTTTTGTTGTCTAGGTTCCAATTGAACAAAAACAAGCAAATAAATATTACTATAGTTTGGAAATATAGACAAAATCTAACTGGTAATGACTTGGATTGTTTTATGGTATTGCCAATAATTTAACAATTTCTTTATGGATTTTATTGTTAATTTGTTCTCAGTATGTTTTGCAGATATTAAGAAAAACCCGTTATAACGTAGGTGCCTTCTAATATTTATAATATAATATGTCTTACATACCATATCTTTACTGAAATCTTACTAATATTATAAATGCGAAAGTTTAGATGGATGGATGGATGGATGGATGGATGGATGG
>LD700008.1:473367-605386 GCA_003118335.3 Papilio memnon | reverse complement strand
TGTAAGTATTTTTAATTATAATAAATTTAAGAGCAAAACACAACTATGTCTTATCTTTTCAAGTACCCTCGAATTATTATTCTATTGTGTGAATCTTGTTTACAACCTTAGCTGTAGTGAGGACAGTATTAGCTATCGGATAAAGCGATGTTATTGACATCGAGTGCTGTAATACTGTTCATTGCATTGCACCAGAGCGACGCATTTGTACGGGTGCGCCCTTCCCTCACAATGTTGCCCCGCTTTTGTGGTGTACACAGACCAAGCATGACTAATGCTTTATAGCTGTCGATGTTTTATTTAAAAACAAGGAACAATATTTGTTAGCATTTTGTCTATGCTTATACTTTATACCTTAGTATTGCCTGAAACAACATGTTTCAACAGAATATCTTCCAGAATCTTCCAAGCTACGAATGTTATATTAAAGTACTAAACGTTACAGTTAATACAATTGTTTCTGTATTACAGTAGTGACGTAGACATAGTACCGGCGCCCTGGTTTCCTTGTCACAAATACAGCAATTGACAATGCACGTCCGATGTCAATTAACATGTTGATGTACTGTAATAATGCTGTGCACTATTACATTTCACATGCAATATACTAGGCTACTAGTAATAGGTAAAATGCATTGGATTCCTAAGTCAAAATATAGCTAAAACCTATTTGATTGAATGTACTGTATTAAATATTACTCTGCTAAGCTCACTCTCTATGTTGTTGCTTTAAAAAATAATACTGCGTCATTAATTTATCATTCAAATCGCTATCACTGTTCAGTTCAAAACAGCTGAGTTACTTGCACGTGTATGTTTCTAATATAAGAAAAAAACTAAAATAAACTTCACCACCGCATCGCAATGTTTACCCACGTAATACGCTATGTTGTTACAATCTACAAAGTGGTCCAAAGAACATTGCAAGGACGTAAATTAGGGCTGCGAACTTGCAATGAACACTGACGAAAAAATTAATGACGATCAGTAATCAAACCTTGAATCTATGGACGACTATGAAGGAAAACAAGAGACAATTCACAGTTCACACCACCCCTAGATAAACCAAAGAAGCAAACCGAATAAGCATCATGCAAATACAAGGAGCTGACAACCCTTTTTACCTACGTACTACGTACCATAGAGTAAAGCAAGGTTGTATGTTCTGTTGTATTCTTAATGAGAACGTTGTTGTTTCAGTAACGCGGACGCTTAATTTGCTATCTTGTTTGAAAGACTGTATGAATTACTTTAGTATAACAGAATGGATTAAAATATTCAATGTCAGTATTCCGTTTTATTGATAACGCTAATAAAGTTTTATAGTTCATTTGCTTAATACATGTTATTAATACACTTGTGCACATAATGGAATATTTGTTTTTAATTTTTCGTTAATGTATAAACGGCAGTACTATACCATCGTCATCTTTTAGAGAATCGACAAATTTACGGCAAGAGCATATTAGTGGTAAGAACGTCAAAGATGCCACAGAAATGGTTGCCAAATGGTTGGGCCCTATATCGTTAACTATAAAACAGTTTAATAGATCTCATTAATACGTCCTTCGATCTCTTTTAAATGTGTTAAATGAGACACTTCGCGTGTTTTAAGACGGGAGATAACAATGTTATGTGTTGGAACTTTGCCAATGGCGGGGAATTTAACATTTTGTTTGATATGGACTAGAGAACATTTGATATCCACCTTCGTGAGATCAATGTTGTGGCAATAAAAGACCAGTGAGGCTTTCCCGTGATCCATTTGTTTTAAATAGAGAAAACAGCTGCAGTGGCTAAAACTGATGTAAATATCAGACGAAAAGGTGGCTTGCACTAAAAAAGAGTGACAAGTTATTTTTAAAACAAATGCTATAACTTACGTTATGAAAACATAGATAAATATACGTTATCTGGACACAAGAACAAGCAAAATTTCCTTTTGTAGTGATAGCAAGAGCATTGTTAAGGTAGCGAGTCGTACATCCGTGGACGGGGGAAACATTGGTGTCACACCAAATGAGATGCTAAACACGAAGGCACGTTTAAAATGTGTGTTTGTCGACTTTCTCCGATTGGTTGACCGTTGATGGGTAAACAATGGACTAGGAAATTATACCCCTATGTTTACATAAGATCATCAATGATTGTAGTTTATAAAAATGACAAAGGCTTCGGAACCGTACAATCCATTTGTTACAATCTCCATGGCTAGTGGCCACTACCTACTACTGTTGTATGTGGGTAGTGCGCACTAGTATCTAGAAATATCATTGGCCATTGTTATGAAACAGAATCGTGTGTTGGTCACGTCTAGAAACTATTTATTTTCAGCGTAATCGGTTATTTGTGTTGCCTTTATATTCACATCCTCTCCGATGCGATCATTGTACACTGCTTACAAACATCCTAGCGCACCTAACTATATAAAATAAACAATAATAGATGTACTTCAGTGGATGTAATAAATGTTTATAATCTAATCCATTGTTTGTTCTAAAGTTTATAAATAATTAAAAAGTAATTGCAGGCGTTTATGGTTGGTTTAAAATCCCCATATATAGTATTTGTCCTGTTTATAAAAGGCCAAATCAAGCGAATCGTAGAATAGATGAATAAAGCTAGAGTTTCGTAATACAAGCTGTGATGTTCCAATAATTTGATAACAAATTGTGGTGTAAAAATCGAGGCAACGTCGTGCAGGCATCGGTCTTAAAATACACAGAGATCGTGTAATGGATTCTGCTTCTAATTTTTTCATAGATGATGTCACTAACGTCTGGGAGGAAAACTAAATATACGTAATGCCAATATGTTTGTTTTAATTTGAAATAGATATGCATTAAAGGTATTTAGATTTAGTAGAACGTATGCTTTTGGAGGAAAATCCTCCTACCTCAATTGTAATCTACGCAGAACATCACAAATAAGTAAAATATGATAAAGTATTGTTTAAGCTAACAAAAGAAAGGATTTGTAGATTAGATAAGATGATAACATTGACGTGCAGATTTCACTCCTGAACTACAATGGATATTAATGTTGTTTCAATATATTCTCTTATAAGTTGATAGTTCATAGTTGTTATACAAATGTCTTCTAAGGGATTACCACCAATATCCATGAAAACCTTGTCGTAACAACATCGACAAAGTTTGTCGTTACAACATAGACGTCACGTGTCGCATTGTGCGATGCCTTTATTGCATGATTGTAGTTTGTTGTCCGCTGGGAAATGACAATTACTTGATTCCTTGGAGCGTTGCGACACCAGCTTGACCTTTGGACATTTGCAGTTTCATCTCAGACATGTGCCACTAATATTGTACTAATGTTCAAATCTTTTCAGTATTTACTAGAACAATTTTGATTATTATTAAATTACGTACAACTTACCTTGTTGATACGTTAAAAGACAGAATTACAAAGGTATAAGATTTTCCAAGGAGTATTGTAAATTTTTTTACAAATTTAGAACAAACACAAGGTAATGCTGAAGGTAATAAATCTATAGAAAAAGGTATTTTCCCAAGGTAAGATATACTGTGCCTTGAAAGGAAAAACGCTTTTGTTATACCGTCACAAATGTAAAAATTAAGGTCTATAAAATTATGTGCACTGAATAATAATATAAAACAATTTGAAATAGACATCACGAACGAGACAGTAATGTGACGCGATAACTTTATTTTCCTGTGTGTTAAGAGGAAAACAAAATGTCATGTAGTTTGCAGAATTTAACTGTAGTTGTACTATTTAGTGTTCGTCAAAGATTAGATCACCGAGCTTCTATTTCCTGCGATGAGATTGGAAGTCGTCCAAATTGTTCCGCCGTCTGATGACCCACTTGGTCACGTTGTGCGGATCTTCAACCCTTATACTTGTTGCTTCGGAAATTGTCCAAGTCTTACTCAAAGGGCTTACTCTGCATCTCCAGGTTGTCTTGGTAAAACATGAAGCATTTGGAATTCAAAATTCTGCACGTGTTCTACTGTCTCGGCGCTTGCTGGAAGTTCTATCACTTCCGTATTAATTATCATGGCTTTACGTAACACCGTTTAACTTTTGTGTTCGATCATAAACTGCGTTACAATCACGTGGGAAAGTTGTAACGGTGTAACACGGTGTGATAGCCTCGCGTGCAATGTCTCTTGTAATACCGTTTATTGAGGAAACGAAATGATCGTTTTAGTGTTATTCTATTACAAAGTGTTACGAAAGAGCGACTTTATGGTTTGAGAAGTCGTTTAAAGGGAGAGGTGTCATTTCTAGAAAGTAAGAGATAGTTAGGTATCCGTTGTCGTGAACTGAGCGTAACTCACGCCCGTAATTCAGAGGGGTCGGGATAGACCACGGACCTCCATTGGGTATGATCCTGGCTCACTTTTCGTTTTGTCTACATTCATACATCTATGAATACGTGCACGTCGGTTTCAGATGCTCTTGATATCACTTCTAGAGTATTTCTTCAATCTACAGTACAAAGTACAGTAATTGTCAGTAAGCTGCCATAGAATCAATGTCTTCACCAATTTTAAACAGTGTGATGTCATTACCTATAGTACTAGCTGTTTTATTGACTTTGAAATAATAAGCTCTCTTAAGAATATATGCATTAACTGCATCAGGGCGTGCCATATTTTATACAATAACAAAATGTTATCGTCGGGTAACGGGTAAGTGAGGCGCTATTTATAGCGAGCCCCACATGGCTCGCTGTACTCTGCAACACGCACTGGCATACTGGAAAACTAATCAAAATCTTATCGCCAGTTTATTAATAAAGGATTAATGCTGCAGTTATTGTTTAAATGTTTAGACGTAGGATTTGGCACAGGTTTTAACTACATTTATAAATCGTACAAACTAAATTATTCAGAAGCATTTTTAATGTTTATTCTCTGATCGTCTCTTTCTATTGTTATGGTTTTGTTGTCTAACATTGTAAATTATAGTATTGAGTAAAACTACAGATTATACTAGAAATATAGTACTTTATAGCATGTTCATCCAAATTTTCAATCATTATAACTTCCCGTTTCAAGCGGAAACAAAGTAAGGTTATCTATCGTAATAACTAATAATCAATTATGTCAATTATACAATAACTAGCTTTCGACCGCGACTCCGTCATGTGGAATTTAAAAAAAAAACAAATACATCTATCCCAAATTTCATCGAAATCCGTTTATATGTTTCGGCTACAAACTCTAACAAACATCCATCCATCTAAACTGTTGCATTTATATTATTATAAGAAGTACGCTGTGAATTCACTGATTACTATAACGCAAGGAGATATTTCCACAAGGTCGATCTACGGAAAGTAGTCTTCTATCGCCTTAGTAATTACTTCTCAGCTTTACATCACCTTGTTGCATTTTCAAACTGAATAATTGTTTCCTCTGCACTCCGGTTGCTGGTGATTTTAAGATTACACGTTTTACCAATGTGATCATTATGGATGCTTCCTTGAATATGTTTCTTATTATGAACGTAGTTAGTTTCGCCACAAAAGTTAAGGTGCATTGTCTTGCAAATGAACTAAGACAGAATTTTGCTTGATATTAAATGTGGCATCAACATCTACTAATATTTATTATTCGTTCATTTAATGTTAGTAATCAAATCATTCTCAAATTGCTCATTGTTTATGGTCTTCAATAAAGTCGTTAGCATCTAACCCCTGCAGCCAGTTGACCGATACGATCGTCAATCGTCACGCCGATAACCTAATCATGTTAAACAATTGTCACGCTCTAACCCACGACACGGTTGCCGCTATCGATTGTCAACTTTAATTACACCGAGATAAGGTCGTACACGAGATTCGATTGCAAGTAGTAAGTTTATTAGCCGAGACAATGGTTGTAATTGGAGGCCTCGGTCAAAGACAATCGAAATGGAAAGGAAGCGCGCGCGGACGTGACGTCACCAGCGGACGCCGTTGACGTCGACGTGTTGTGCGTGACATAATATTATGATGATTACATAGATTCGTACATCATCTATTATTCTTCATTAATAAAAGCCCTAGTGATAGTTTGTAGAGCATTCCTAAACCAGTTCTAAGTAATCCGGCTTCGAGATCCATTGAAGGTTTTGTATCAAGCTGTCACGAGGCGACCTTGTGTCGACATCGCATTGTATGTTAACTATCTGTTTCTATGATTTATAACCTCACACATCAGATGGAAAGTGTTGGTATCTGTTCATCGTCATATCTCGAGTTACTGAACGTAACCCTTCCCTTCGTTTTGAACGTGACGTTACTTCATAATTTCAGTAAAATATTATTGTATAAATATGTGTACCGAATGTATTTGTAAATGTTGATCTTTCTATTTATATAAACTAATTGCCTTTTTCTGATGTAAAACATACATGCGTCTCTAAATGTGACAGCCCTTAGAGTTAATATTTGTAACTAGGTAGCTTTGGTTTGCACAGACTTATGTGTCCGAGGGGGGGGGCACAGTGCCCCTCCCTGAGCAGTCGCGACAGGCATCTAATATTTCAGCCAGTATATCAACTTTCGTAACTCCTCGCTTGTATGTTAATTCTGTCATTTGAACAGGGTTGACACTCCCAAGTGTAACTTTAGACGTAATCATTAAACGACATTTAAAGATAATCGCTGTGATTATTTTTAGTTGATTTGCTGCACTTATAACACTTAATGGACACAGATCCAAACAAGTCTACTGTATTCGGCAAAAATATAGCAAGGCTTCAAATATTTCTTCTTCGTAATTAAATCTTTGTTTCTCACAAATTAGTAACCCTAACAGTGCACATGTTTCGTCATAAATAAACGGAGGCGTCGTGTAATGATTGATTCGCGCACCATGAATGTAAACTTGCTAATTCAGTCAATTACGACCACTTTTACATTATCTAAATGAAGACATTAAACTTTGTCAAATTAGTGCTTTATTCAGTGAAAGGCGAATTTTGACATGACATGGTTTTTTTGAGTGATGAAAGTGATTTCCTCCTTATATATACTTAATACTTCAACTTGTCACGCCCCTGTCCTTATGTACTGTGCTCACGATGAGTTACATAACAGCGACAACAGCTCGTGAGTGTCGCATTAGTTGCAATTTGAGATTGTTATATACAGTTGTACATCAATACCACATTCGTACAGAGACAATTTCATAATTCCTCCCCTTCCCCTCCACAATTACCTTGTGATATACAATGGTGTATGGTTAAAGGGAGTTAATTAAGAAATAGAAAAGAAAACATGTTTTATTACGCTGTCCATTTACATATTTATCAATTGACAACATTACGTAATGAATTCCATAGTATACAACTCTAATAGTATTGCCGGTGACAAATATAACCAAAAGTAAAAAAAAAAATATTTGGTCCACGTACCTCTTCCCAAGTGCCTACTAACGCATTCGCCATAACTCATAACCAACAAAGGTACGAAGTATCCAAATTAATGGCCTATCGTTGTTGTGTTCCAGCTACTCCAGAATCTGGGCAAGGTGGACCGCACGCTGGACGACATCTTCGAAGAGCATCTGCAGAATTTCAACCGGCAGCACCAGCAGGCCACACGGCTACAGAAGGAGTTCAACAACTATATACGGTGTATACGAGGTAACTATTCATCATACAAATATTAGGAGTCATGAATCTAAGCTGAAAATCTTTCTTATCGCTTGTACTGAAAATGTAATGCAATTCAAATGATATCTTTTGATAACAAGATCATTTCTTGGACATAGAGTACGAGTCATTCAGTCAAGTCGCAACGAAAATGTAAACAAAATTCTAACATCGGTCCAATTATTTCAACAAGTCTTAAACAAAGATTGCTTGAAAAATGTCTGAATAGAGATAGCACCGCATAGTATTATTACTTTATGATTTATCTTGTAAAATATTTCACAAATCTATGCGCAAAAATGGTAGGAATGTGGCCTTCACTGTCGTGTCCACTGACTACAGCGAAGTTGCGTTTTGAATGTTCATTTGAGATAAACAACACATGTTGTGTTACGTCTCACTAAAGTCGTCAGTAATCTTAGTGAAAACTACTGAAGTTACGGTCCCTTGGATTGCTAGGCTATAATATTTTTGCTGAAGGACTGAGGCGTTGTGTGTTCATTAAGAGTTACCTATAATGAATTTAGTATAAGAAATCAACAATAGAAGATGTTGCATTTATCTTATTCATTTGTATGTTGTCAAGTAATTCTTCGCTATTCAATAACAAAGTGAGTGTGTAAATGTGTTAGCGGTACAAACGGCGTCAAAGAGCCTGATGGAGGCGATCACGGAAGTATACGAGAGCAGCTGGTCGGGGCACGACTTGCTGTACGTGCAGGCTCAGAGCATGGAGATGCTGTGGCAGGACTTCTCCCACAAGCTAGGCGACCAGGTCCTCATACCGATCAATACATACACCAACCAGTTTCCAGAAGTCAGGGTAAGTTACTATAACAATAGTAAATTTAAATAAGCAATAGCTGACACTCTTGAAAAAAATATGAATCGAATGTTTTCTCATTCTTCTAAATTGATCAAGAAATTACAATAGAGTGTATGGCAATGATATACCAATCTGTAATTAAATGATTTCAGAAAAAAATTGAGAAGCGCGGCCGCAAACTGGTGGATTACGACGGGCAGCGACACAGCTTCCAGAACCTTCAGGCCAACGCCGCTAAAAGACGAGATGACGTTAAGGTATAGTCAGACCACCACCAGAGTCACAAAAGTAGAGTAAAGATCTATAAATTGTACGTCTTTAGTTAATTTAGAACGAGGAAACATTACAAAGAAAACTAGATAATATCACATTGTGTGCAATAGCATGTATTCGTGCGGTATTTCTGGGCGCGACGTGTGGGCCGGAATGTTTGTTGTGATTTGTGCTCGTTGAAATCTCGTTGTCAGTTTTATTCGAGTCACAAAACCGTACAATTTTATATTATGCGTGTATTATAACATTGTTCTTTTCAAGATAGATTGAATTTCACACTTAAAGTAGCGATATCGATAACATTTAGATTGTACTAGCTTTCGCCCGCGACTCTGTCCGCGTGTAAAATAAGCAAAAGTGAGTAGCATATGTGTTCTTCCAGACTATACTCTACATCTCTACCAAATTTCATCGAAATCCTTTCAGCCGTTAAAGCTACAAACTCTATCAACCATCCATCCATCTAAACTTTCGTATTAGTATGCTTAGTATGTTATGTGCTTCGTGATGTTTTCGATGTAATAGTGTGGTGTGTGCAGGTGACGAAGGGCCGCGAGCAGCTGGAGGAGGCGAAGCGCACGTACGAACTGCTGAACTCGGAGCTGCACGACGAGCTGCCGGCGCTGCACGACTCGCGCGTGCTCTTCTACGTCACCAACCTGCAGACGCTCTTCGCAGCCGAGCAGCTCTTCCACGCGGAGTCTTCCAAGGTAGAACTTCCCCAGAATTTACTGAATTATCACTTGATATGCTAAATTTTGACGCAGTTGCATAAATATTGTTTTATAGAGGTATAGAGTAACGAAGTGGAGATAAATGTCGGATAATTTGGAAATACATGGTTTTACACTAACTAGATGAGTGTCGTCGTGTTGTCTGTACATATATGTATTATATAAGAGATAAGAGACGAGTTGTCGTCTATAGACTTTGTTAGTGCGTAATTAAAAATATTCTCGCGTGTATCAGTTCAGCTACCCATTCGTCAAAGTTTTGTCAAAATAGGTATATCCGTTCCGGATATAGCGGTCGGTCGCCATTTAGACAGCGGAATTAAAAAAAATATTAGTAGTCTATAATATGTCAGTTCATGTCAGCAACCCACCAGTGTAAGTCCCGTCAAAATCGTTCCAGACGTTTCGGAGATTACCCGGAACAAATGCGCCTTGTGGACAGATAGACAAAACATTTTAAAATGATATTTCTGTTTACAGCAACGCCAATGACTTTGCCAAATCTGTTTTTTTTTCAATATCGCATAGACACTCCAATTGTATTAGCTGTATAGAGGAATCCTTAAAAATTGTGTTGTGTGTGTGCAGGTGTACGCCGAGCTAGAAGCTATCACAGACAAGCTGGCGACGGACTGCCAGCGCGGCTCCTACGCCAAGAAGACGGCCTCGCTGCCGCGCGCGCCGCCCGCGCTGCCCGCCCTGCCCGCGCTGCCCGCGCACAACGGCACCGCACACAACAACGTGCAGCGTGAGTCACACATACACACCCATACACTCAATCCGCGCCGGAAACCATACTCTGGCTATAAGAGTCCTTTCGGCTTTGTTTTACAATGTCAATTAGCTTCTAATACACTTTTGTTTTGCTATCCTAGTTGACTTTAATGTTAAATACATCAAAAAGTTACATTTAATGAAAATACACATTCTGGTCCTTCGAGTCAGATATTCATAATTTGATATTTAAATATTGTTTAGTCAGACAATAGTTTCCGTCGTCGACTAATTAGGAATGAGATGTTTGCTTTATCGTTGATTTCATATATTATAAAATTACTAATTTTTCCTTACAAGACATGCATTGCCGTGTTATTGTTTGAAGTTGAAGTTTCTTGCTGTTTAAAGATTTTTCAAAAATATTTAAATGTTCGAGGTAGAAACTATTAAACTTGATGTTGTAAAAAGTTGTCAAATCATGCTTAATGTGAGTCTTGATTATTTATTCTGTTATTTTTCGATTTAAATTAAAAAATACTTAATCGGTTTGCCAACTTAATTATAAGTGCTGCATCTTTGTGAATTTTGACTCATTACATATAGCAAGAAATATTTCACTAAAAATTTGAAGTAAATTACATTGCCTTCTAAATTTAATCGTATGTACAAAATTGTTGTCGCTGCGTGTTAACATTAACACAGTGTGAGTGCATGCGTGTGTTGTGTGTGTGTAGCGCCCTCCCCCGCGCCCGCATCCCCCGCGCCACCCGCGCTCAACGGAACCGCCTCCCCCGCGCCCTCCGCGGCGCAGGCGACGCCCCCGCCCTCGCCCGCGCCCTCGCAGCCGGCGACGCCCCCCCGCTCGCCGCACACGCCCCCCGACACGCCCCACGCGCCCCACACGCCCCCCGACACGCGCAACAACAACGCGGACACGCAGCAGAGGGATGCGCCGCCCGGTGAGGGTGAGTACTGCCTCGCCACCACTGTCGGTGAGAGCTCGCTTGTGTTCCCCTATCATGTAATTATATTGAGCTACAAATTATAAGTTGCCGAGTTTTTCAACACATAAGAAGTATATAGCAAATTTATAGATACAATGGACATCGTCAGAACATGATTTAATTGATATTGTAATAGAATAAAATTTATTTAGAAGAAAATTATTATCAACCTGCGGTCCAATTTTTAATGTTTTTAGTAATCTACTTAGGTTCTATGTATTTTACTAGTATTTTGAATTAATTCATATATTTATTTTACAATTTTCGACTCTCTAATTGGGTTGCTATCTCCATATCCCCATTGGCGACGCCCGTGCTAGCTACATATTTATATGTTACCTAATTAGTGTCAAGATATTAAAAAACTATCCAAAAGTTAGTCCAAAAGTGATTATTTATATATATATTATATAGATGCATGGTTTTTGAATGTATTAACGATGCTCTAATAAGCATAGTCTAGAGGTAAATGCTAGAAGATAGTGTGTAGATGTAGGCAACCATTGCACACTCCCCAGGCGCGCCGCCCGCTGAGAACATCAATAATAACGTCGAGGAGGACAGCGTGGAGGACACCGTCAAAGAGAATGATAAAGAAGAGAAACAGAAGAAGAAAGATGTAGAGAATGAGAACAATCAGAACAAGAGCGAAGAGGTTTACGATATACCAGTCGGTGAGTGACGTCACGCACTGACATATTTGTTTATTAATATTTACCTACTAATATATTACAACGCAAAAATATATGATTACATTTGAGAGAAAATATCTCGCGAACAAGGTATTTGGGAATATATTTCTATACTTTTTTTATGTTGAAATCAAGAAGTAAAATTGTGGACTAAAGTTTGTTAAATGTTTCGTTTTCAAGTCTTGTAATATGAATAATTAAAGAAACTTTATATAAAAACTAGCTGTTCCCTTGCGGCTTCATCCGCGTGAAATTTAAAAAAAAATATTTCATTGTTTACCTACATTTGTCAAATTATCAATTGCTAATGTCAAAATGACATGACAAATCATGGTAATCTTGCTTCCTTGATGTTGGCAGCAACTTATGGTCTCTTTCTCACATTAGGGTTTTTATCCAAAATATTTACCCCTTAAGTTTAATGGCGTGAAAATATATAGCCTAAAGCGTGACGTAAGTGTAGGGCTTTTTATTAAAAAAAGAGTTATTCAAAAATATGCTGTAATTGCTGACATCTTAGGCAACAAAGAAGTATGTGTTCTCGCTTTATTATATTAGTATAGATAAGTAAATAAAGAGATACATTTATGAGAATCTTTATTGTAAAGCAATTATTACAATTTAGTTTGTATTGAAATTTCTGGTAAAGTACGAAAGAATTATGTTCAAGTTAGATTCTGAAAACAGTTATTATATGAACTAAATAACAATGTGAATGTATAAGAATGACGGTCAGATATATTTTTTTTATTAATTTATAGATTTATTTTTGAAATATGTAGGTTACATCGATTTGCTCCCGCATATTTTTATATCGAATATTTATTGTATTTTATGTATTTGTAATGTATAATATGTATGTATTTATATATCTATTTTCAGGACGAGTTTATTCTATGTATATGGTTTATCGCTTATTGACGTGCTTCTCATACTTTGCTTGTTCTAACTGATGTGCTTGTGTTAATTTACTGCAGATTGCATGCCTTTTGTATGTTCTTTTCAATTACTGTAATTAAAATAGTTATTTCATGTACACAAAAAGGTTTAAATTTTTATGTTAAATGATTCTGACATTTTTTTTAATTCTAGGATTTTTGTCGATAGCTGAGTAATGTATCAACCGCAATTTCTTGTAAACTTTTTCTTTTGTCAAACAAAAGGAGAAAAATTGGCGATCTTTATATTTGATTAGAGTATCAATTTGTTACTTTCATTAAAATAAAATGTTGTTTTCCATCTTTAATCAATATGTCAACGTCAATATTCGAAGCGCCAAAGCCTACCGGTTAGGAGTACGGAATTCAGATCACGTGATCCAGGGTTCGAATCCCGCCATTCGACCATTATCGTAAACCATTCTTAGTTCAAGCCTATAACTTAGTTGGAATGGCAAAAGAAATATTAGTGAATGAACAAAAAATCCGCTAATATTTAAAAATGTATGTATTCCAACTGTCAACTATTGTCAACTATTACCGAATGTTATGAAACGGAAGTTGAGGTCACCGCGCGTGTGTTAGAGTGAGACAGTGTGTGTGGCGTGCGCAGGGGCGACGCTGGCGGGCTTGCCGGCGGGCGCGCTGTACCGCGTGCGCGCCACCTACCGCTACACGCGCGAGGACAGCGACGAGCTGTCCTTCGATGTGGGTGACGTCATCCGCGTTGTCGAGTACGACGACCCCGATGAACAGGTATGGACGTGTGCATTCATAGGCAAAGGCCACACAGATTTTTGAATAACAAAAATATAGTTTTAAAGTAAGATGGGCGGGAAGTTACAATTGTAATAGAGTTAGGCAATCATAATGTATATGTACTTTTAATAAAAACGTTTATAACGTAATAAAGTGCAGTTGGGTTATTTTGAATACATGTCTTGCCGACTACAGATGCCGGACATTGCCAAATTTTGTCAATCATTGCCAAGTTGTATAAATATTTTTTTATTGTCGAATTGATTTAATTGTGACAAGTGAATGGTATTGTGTATCGAAGTTCCTCCAGATGGTATAAATGTTTCCAGGAGGAGGGCTGGCTGATGGGTATAAAGGAGTCGACCAATGAGAAGGGCATGTTCCCCGCGAACTTCACGCGGCCGATATGAGCCCCCCCCCCGCCCCCCGCACCGCGCACACTCGCCCGCGCGAAGTGTTACGTGTTTTCTATTTCTTAGAGAAATATCGTTATTACGTTATTATAACGCTCGGAATCACCTAACACTTCGTTATTTGTTTATAACTTTTAGTGTTTAGTTGTTGAGCGTTGTTAGAGGTCTATATCATTATTTATTACGTGTTGTACTACAACGAATTTATTAACGACTCACCCGTTTACTTTATTTAACTCATTTAATTTCGTGAAGGTTTGTAACGATTTTGTAAATAAAGAGTATTTTTAGAAACATCTTTGGAATAGTCTGTACACTTGACTTTTTTCTCGCGAGAAAGGAAATTATGTTTAAATTGTTTCTTGAGATTTTTTATTACGTGTGTATTTTGTATTCGTATTCAAACTTTTACTGAGAGATTTTTAATGTTTAATCGAATTAAAAATATGAAAACGTTGCTCAGAATTTATATTTAATAAATAATGTAAATGGGAAGTGTCCTTAATTTTAATATTAAAATATTGACGAACAATTATTGGAATATATTTTATATGTAACATTTTCATATGTAAAGATATCGTGTAATCAATTAAATGTCTATGACTGACTTCAGTTTTGAATATTAGCATCTTAAATATAGATAACTGCTAAAACTATACGTATGGTAATAAATTATAACAAAAATATCATTTATTCCCCTACTTGCCGAAATCGGCAAGCGTTGGAATAACATTTTTTTTTAACTATGAAAAATATTTTTTACAGCACAAATAACAACAAAATTCCGATCAACTTTTAATTTATTTAAATAACTTTATTAAATATCAATTATTCAGTTTAAATAGTATATTCTAACATAAGTATAATTTCAGTTTTCAACTAATCATGCCAAAGATTAAGCATTTCTCTTAAACTTTTCTTCCATTTCTATACCTTTAATATATTCCCTTTTTTTGTATTTATCACTTCATAAATATCACAATGTCATTATTTGTATTAATATTGTTAAACAATGTAATACGCTGCACAAATTCCAATATTTCATTTCACACTTACATTTTTTTAATCTTTGATTTTTAGAGGGTTCTGGTATAGTTTTAGCAGTTATTGAATAAATCGAAATATCTAAATTTCAAACATTCAGTTTAGTTTTATTCTATTGTATATAAAATCGATTTTAATCCATTTTTGTTAACCTACTTGTTAATACATAACATATTCGAATACAATATCGTGTAATCTAAGTAGCATATTGTTAATTATAAAATTGTTCTAACGGTTACAACTAACTGAATCAAGTAAGAACACTCTATCAATATTTTTGTAAACCGCTATGTTTTGGAATTAAATAGCTCTATATCAAAATAATGCCACAAATAATAGGAAATACGAAAATTATGTGGCAAATGCACCAAATAACTGCCAACAAAGGTGCTTTCGGTGTTCACGATTATTATTCAATTATATCGTTTTTGTAAAAAAAAGAAATGAAATTTCTAAATCAAAACTGAATTGCCATTTTATATCATGCTAAGTATTTGAACCCGTATTTTAGATTTTTGAGATAACATTTTTACTATAAAATAAATGAATTTCCATATAAAATTGCCGAGTCGACTGATGTATAGCCCGACCAGGATTAAAAATCCTCGCCATAGTGGGGAAAATAATTTCTTAGCTTATAATAAAAGAAGCTTATTGCAGCGCTCTCAGGGCGGGGTTTTAATATTCCGGGTTGGACTATACGAGGTGTAAGAGTACAGTGGCAGTATTGTGCGGCGTACGACAGTGCCATGAGAAGGTCCATAATAGATGTTAATGTGTAAGTTTGTTAGCATTTGTACAGTTTTTACAACTGCAAATAAAATGTTTCACACAATACTCGTAGTTTTTTTTACCCTTGTATCCTGATGCATTGTTTTATTTTAATACTTTTTGCACAAATATTACAATAACTAGGTTTACTGAAACTAAGCTACAAGATTTGCGCAAGGGCGGCGTTATTTCTTTTTTTTTTTTGTCTGTGACTTTGTGCGCACAGAATTAAAAAAATACTAGCAATTAGTGTGTGTTCTGTACATGTTCTAAATTTCATTAAGATCCATTAAGACGCTCCGGAGATACCTTGTAACAAACATCCATTTGAAAAATCTGCATTTATAATATCAATCCGTTTAGCAAACAACATGGTATAATAATAGCGAAGGCAACGTAATCTACAAATTATGCCTTGTACCAATGCGTAAAAGTGACTAAGAAACTAGTGAGCACAAACTCCACTTTCCCGAATGTATGTTATTCGGGGAATACGGCGTTCCATATCATTCTCCCGTCTTTTGCTCAACTCACTGTTACCTAATTGGTTATTTGCATGGATGTAATAAGTACTACGTACAACAGGAATGCGTTCTATCTGTACATGTTACAGTTAAAATAAAGAAAATAAAACCTTATGCTAAGGGTGTAAGAGTCTTGTTGCACAAAATTGATGCCGAGCGAGAGGGCTACAAGTGTCCGCTGTGTCCCTTTCTAACAGTGACCTAGAGTTGCCAGATATCAATTCTTTCGTTGTTTGTAGAAAAATAGGCGATTGAAGTAATGTAATGAAGTAAAACATTTACTTCTAAAATGTTTCTAAATAATAATAATAATTTATTAATGAAATGTTAAATCAATATTATTTGTTGCTACATGTAGAACTTTAGTAACGCAAAAAAATTGCTATTGGCGTACAGGTTTTCTTTTATTTGTTTGAAATTCGTACACCTAAACTGACAACCCCACATTACATCCCGACTCGGACGTTAACGGCGGAGTATTTTTTGATTTCGTGAATTTTTTGAAGAATCTCAGTTAAAATGGGAAGAATTTGTGTCGTGGATTCTTGCGGAAGCGACTATTATGCTGATTGCGGGTTATATTTTCACAGGTAATAGTTTTAAGCATAATTTGTTGGCGAAGAATTACGGTGACCATGCATGACTAACCAATCCTAGTTTGGAGCATAAACTTCAAAAGACTGTTTTATTTAGCAATGACTGATTTAGAACTATGCATTTTGTATTGTTTTTAAAAAAAAAATTTAATAATACCAATAATACATTAAAATCCATCTGAAGCAGTAAATTGCTGACGTCAGACAACAAAAACAAGATTTTTATTATTATCGTCTTTAAACACATTTCAACATGGTCACCATCGCCAGAGAGGGATAAAAGGTACAGTTATTGAGGTCTCGCTCTGCTTCAATTTTTCGACAAGAGCTCGTTCCTGTCGTAGTAGTACTTCCATGGTTATTTGTAAGAAGGCGGAGTTTAGATTAAATTAATGAACAAAGCCAAGGCATTATTATTGTAGAACACCGTGCTTTTAAAGTGGAATTCCGCGATTGTACTTAATAAAAAAGTAGTTCTTGCGATAGTACCGACACTTAATTGATATTTTCAAAACTATCAAATCCTATTAATTTTTCGTTAAATAACTTGTGATTCCTTTTTTTAATTTTCAACTTTTTCTGAACTATCATTATTGATTGGTGTTTTATCTGTACGTAGGTCTGCATATGTCAATAAAATGTCATTTTCATTTGACAAAAATTTTCCAGTATTTTTGTTTTGAATTTTATCGTCAAATATATGAAATAACTAAAAGAAATCCGATAACTTGAAGCAATGAGCATTTAGTGCGCTTTTTGCTTCATTATTTAAAGGTAAGTAGAGATGAAAAAATGTTTTCCCCACCCTTATTTAAGAAAAAAAAATCACCGCTGATTAAGAAATCGATGAATCTGATCATTATATTAAGATAAATTTATGTATTTTCCAGATCAAAGGGTGTGCGCGTCATATTTCAGGTAAGAATATTTCTTTACTATTTTATGTTGTAAAATAAAATTTAATCATCACCTCAAATTATTATTACAAACAAAACTTTTTTTGTGAAATAAACGCTGTTTTAAATCAACTTTTGCTACATAGTTATGCCTGTTAATATAGTTAAAGATTCTATAAAACTTGTTGTAGTGCTTGTTGAATGTTCATTTGTTCTTAGGTATTATGTTAATTTTGATTATCGTTAAAAATTGTAGCTAAACATGAGTTTAAAACTTTAAAATAAACAATCAAATAATAATACTGCTAGTTGTATGTGTAAAGTGTGTGCGCTCAAGTGGGTCGGCTATGCAACATCTGGCTGGCGAAGTCTCTTGTTAATTTTTTAAAATTAAAACAAACGCAAATCTTTATAGATTAGTAATGCAATGCATCCTTTTTATAGTTTTGCAAATATTTTTTATATTTTTTTTATAACATTTTGATTAAAAATTGTTTTTATCCAGCAGGTTGTACAAGTAGTTAGCAATATGGGCCGGCAGGAACTGTTTGTTATTGTAAGTTTGTTTTTATTTTTGTTTACCTTTATTTTATTTATTTTACAAATTAATTGCTTATTAGCTGTATTATTTAAATTAACATCATTTTTGTTCTAAACATGAATTGGTATGCCATTGTGTGCATAAAAGCTTTGCTGATAGCCTCATAATGTCATGCATTATTTAACTGTACATGATTTTGGGTTGCCAGTGTTATTATGTAGGGGCGTTATCAAGAAGCATATGACAAATGTGTATAGCATTTAAGCATAATGTTATTAAATTAATGAATAAGTTACTAGACAAACAATAAAACCTGTCTTATGAAAGAAAAGCCTATTAAGATTAACTAAAGCACTTAATCTATTTTAAGATCTTGTTAAGTAAGAGTTGCATTGTAAAGAGCATTGTGTTAAAAATATGTAAAGTAAATGTAAAATATATCAAATGCAAATAATGAATAACAATCAATAACTATTATACAAAACTACCAAAGCTACCAAAAATAGTAGAAAATGGTAGAAATTCAAATATGTGACGCCTGTGGCAAGACAACGCTTCCGGGGGACACTGACTCAAGGACTCACCCAGCGACCGGCAACAAAAAACAAGCAAAGCCGGCAGACGGCTGTCTGCCGTTAAATCCAAAGTTTTCGAGTATGTATTTGTTCCCCCTTATACCAAATTAAGTCCAAATGTCCAATATGCATCTTTTTTATAATCTTATCCACAATAACACAAGAATTAAACTCATGCTATACAAATATTTCTGCTGGTTTTAAGCTGCACCTTACCAAAATACTAAACAATATCTTTTGTCAACAACTTCATTAAGATTCTTTCCTAGTAATAAATATTGATATAATAAATAATATTGACTAAGGCTTAGTCACCCCTTACTTAGGGTAGGCTCCGAGCCCCTCAGTGGGGACATATAGTGCGCTGGTGATGATGATCATGAATAAATATAGCTTTTACTTAGTGATCAGCTTTCTATTGGTAAAATATTTTCTAAAATTGATCCATAAGTTCCATAAGTTTATTTGTTACATACAAAAATATAAATCTTTCCTCTTTATAATATTAGTAAAGACTACCATTACAAGATATACTCTTTTTATAATTCAATGTTTAAAAAAGGTTCATTAATTAATTTATATAATAAATACATCGCAAGAGATAGAGTCAAATTTGGAGAATTGAACGCCAACCTTCGCTGGTCGGAGAGGCAACTTAAGAAGAAGAGTAAATACATCAATCTTTAATACTTTACAAAGATATAGCTATACATTGTGAGTTTTAAATATGAACACCAGTAAGGTACTTCAATTTGCAGGCTTTGAATGTACAAGTGTAGATGGAAGCCATAATAATGTTTGCATAGTGGAAACTAAAGGCTAGTGTACACAACTTTTAAGCGCGCGTCAAAAAAAAACGGAGATGCATAGAGTTTTGAATTATATAAAAAAAATCCAAAAGTATGGCTTATGCTATTTTCGAATTTTAAGAATTTTCGAAATCAGTTCAAACGTTTTTGTGTTTATTAATTAATATTAGTATAGAAAGGAAAATAGAGATAAAGTCACGGCAAGTTAAAATCTGTTATACCCACAAATCTTTTAGAAACGTTCATAGAGCATGAATAGAATTTATTTGATATCTATGAAGAATTAATAGTTTCTGATTTGTCATAACAGAGATCAATACATACAAACAATGCGCACGTGTTTGCGTGTGTTGTTATAACCACAGAGTTATTGACGTTTGCCGCAAATTTTTGAAGAGTTCTCAGTGTGTACTCGACTTGTCGCAAAACGTTCGTGTGACGTAGCGGCCCTCCAACAAATTGCATTTCCATCACATGCTGTCAGCCGCGCCCGCACCGCTTTTATCGATAATTATATTAGCTTCACATATACCAACTATAATGCAATATTACTTACTAAAACGAGTCATTTTTGTTGAAAGACTTTTATAAAGGAACGGTATGGTTCCCATGGTACCCAGGTTCCCGAGGTTGTGTCACTCCCTGTAAAGAATGTTTGTTATTCCGTGCTGTTATTTCAAAATGACTGTACTGACCTTTATGGAAAAATAACTTTCGCCCGTGACTCCGTCCGCGTGGAATAAAAAAATACTACACTGAGTAGTAGCCTATGTGTTCTTCTAGACTATCCTCTAGGTCTATATCAAATTCCATCGAGATTCGTTCAACCGTTTAGGCTACAAACTCTTAACAAACATCTATCCATCTAAACTTTCGCATTTATAATATTATATATTATATATTTATAATTTTTATAATATTAGTAAGAAGTAAGATAAGTAGAACATAAATCGTTTTTACTAGTACTTATCATTTTTTTTTGGAGATCGCGTGACTCCGATTAAATGTAATTAAAATGAATTATTCAATGATATTTTTCCTTACAAAGGAAAGATTTTCATTGTCCATGATTAAAGTTTTCTTTGAAATTCTATAATAAAATGTTTTACAAAATTAACCTTCGTCCTTTTGTGTTGACTTACGTAGCATGTAAGGACTTGAGGAAAAATTTCTTTCGGTATTGATGGGTTTCCATTTAGTAATTGCTTGTCTGTAACTCAGCTTAGTCTGAAACTTCAGTTCACGTCTTGCAGTCGCAAGAGGAGCATGTCCTATACTTGGGCGAGTTTCCATTTGAATTTGACGTTTTTTTTAATATTGTGATTTCGTGAAGTTTTAATACATTAATATTGCAAGTAAGTTAACTGAATATATAATTTTTTGGTCAGTAAAATTTTTTGATATGATTTTTATTATCCTTCGAAATATAAATAATCAAGGGATTTTTTTTTCAATAAAAAAATGCTTTTTATAGTGATTACAAATGTTTTTGTCGTAATTACAAATATAGTAAAACTCGGTACGCCGCACAATTTAATGAGTGCCCAAAAACAGGTAATAAACACCGTTTTTCTGTACAATTCTTTGAGGCAAATATAACAATTGAAACATTTAAATTCGTAGTAGCCTCGCTAATTATGTGAAATATAGTAATAATAAAATAAAGACGAGACAATAAGAAAATAAATTACACATTTCATTACCATAAATTAATGTTTTCAGTATTTCATTTGGGTTAAAATTATATTTGATTTAAAAATAAAGTTTGGTAAGATTACCTTAATGCGCCTCTTTGATATAAATAAGACATTTTTATCCGAAAATGTGACGTGTTAACACGGAAGTCTTGATATGCTCATTGTGTTATTTGCGAAGCCATCGACACAGAATTAACACGACAGCGCGAACAGTCGAAGGTTACTAATATCCATAGGAAATTCGCACTTACCATAGAATTAGAAGAAATTACTTATTCAAGTTGTAGCTAAGTGTTATCTAAAATACGTTTTAAGTTGAATCTATTACACAAGCCTTACACAGTAAATATTGTTATGAGACTGGTTTTATAATTCAAACAGAACAGCTTGAAGATTTGCAAAAACCTCCGTTTGAATCTAATCCGAACATTTCTAAATGTAACAATACAATCGAGATTTAAAATAATTGAATCCGACTAACTTGTTAAAGCTTAACTAACTTCAGGTAAATTTAAACTAGTTTAATAACGAAGATTAAAACTATGAAATAGACTTTGTAGCGACGAGCGCTACTCTAACGTTTATTCTCGAACAAACTGGCTCACTGGACTGGAGTCCTCAGTTTATAAACACAATGTTATGACTTGTACAATTAATTTCACTATTAAAATGTAGAACCAATACACTATAGAAGCAGTGTGTACTTCCGTTTTTTCTTGCTCTGTATGCAAATTGAATCGATTAGATCGCGATGCAGGTTTAGTTGCAAAAGTTCTGCAAATTGGAGCAAACTGTTGATAAATCAGGGGTCGGCTAAAACAAACACATTTTACATAATTTTAATCCTTTCTTCATTCTAAAAAAATTTTTGAGTCGTAAACAGTTCTTGAAACTGAAGGAATTGATAATGGGGTCAACAAATATGTCCATGTTGTAGTTAAAGTATCAATAGATCTCAACCACGTTTGAGGTACTGGTTCTTCATTATGTATGTGCAGCACGTCGGCACAACACGCTCATTACATGTGTAGCGGCCACCCAGCACTAAGTCTTGCACAATACGTGTGTACAGAAAGATGCGCCGACGCATAAACGTAGAGAATTGCAAAATTTACTTGTAAAAGATCGAAGACATCGGCGGCTTCTCATGTTATAACGACAAAATAGCTATGCTAGCCTCTCCTAATAAATGCCATACTATTTCAATAAAAATAGTTGTAGAAAATCTTTTCCATACTAGTTTACGCAGTCAAACAGCAGACGCCAGCAACATCTGTTGCATGAATGAGCCGACTCGCCCCCCGCATACCACATAGAAGACAGGCGTGAAATAGAAGGAATCCGCGTTTTGTCTGATGGGTGTGCGTGCCGGAGGCCTCATTTTGGTCGCCTTTCTCTTATAGGAATAATATGGGAACTGGAAGAGGGATTTAAGAGTAGGCCAAGCATCTGCTTTTGCGGATATCTATGAGTAGCCATCACTTCGTTACTTCAGCGAATTCAGGTGGTCACTGTTGTTTATTTTTCTGAAGGAACTAACCACGGTAACAATGATTGTCTTCCCGGGTCCCAGTTTGTCTTAATATGTTGTGTTATATGTATTATAAATGATCGACCCGCCCGGTGCAATACCACGACCACACACAGGACAGGCGTGAAGTGAGAGCAATTACAGTCTGATGAGTGTGGTGCCAGAGGCCGAACTTTAGTCCCTTTTCCCACCCTTTACCTCATAAGAATAGGATAGAAAGGGAACGTGGATTTGACGGTGGAGGAGGCGCATAGGAAGAGGAAATATCCTCTTTATGTGCAACTCCTCCTCCGTGGATTATGGGTAGGCAACGCATCCGTTATTTCGAATGTCTATGGGCAGCTGTCGCTTCGCCATTTTAGATTTGGGTGGTTTTTGTTCGTTTGCCACCTCATAATAAAAAAATTATTGTTTCTCAGCATGGAAGTAGGCGTGTGGGTGATCGGCGTGGTACTGCGCGTACTGAACGCGCTGCTGTCGGCGGCGTTCTATGTGCGCGCGTGCCTCTCCCGCGCACCGCGCCATGTGCCGCCGCCCCGCGACCCCCTACTACTGCGCAGCGCTACCGATCTCGCGGACGCCATAAGGAGAGCAGAGGTAACCTCGGCTTTTCTATCTTTACCCTTCCCATTTTTTTTTCTTTAACAAAACATTCACAGAAGAAAGCACATTCAAATGACCATTAATTTCTATTACATGCGACTGTTAGCAGTTGCAATTACGTTTCCTGCAATGTGATTTGCCAAAGAAGGAAGATGACAATAACTTGTCTTGTGACTGTCATTGTATTTACATTAAAAAGTTTTCCTGTCTCCTGGTTTGGATGTAGGAAAGACTATTGTACGATCATATGCAACTGATTGAAGACATCGATAAAGTCTTTTGTTCTGTGAACATATTTATATTCTGAGATTGCTTTCGTTTATTTTAGAGATATTTATCAGTTTAATATGTTGTTTAGCTTTGTTTTATTGTAAAGTATTCTATTCTAGTGATTTACGTCCGATTACAAAAAGGAATCTTAAACTTTGATTCGTAAGCACCGCTTTTAATTTGACGGACGTCAAAATTTTTATTGCATTTCTATTTTAATTTACCTTAATATTCAAAACACTGTTATATATTTAAATGTTCTGTCACTATTTGGGAGTACTATAGAATTACAAATTGTACAAGAAGGGTGAAATAGATACAACGGTTAAGTGTAACCTTGGACCATATTTATGATCACTTTACTTTATGCATTAGACCATTTCATGGCACGATAAAAGTAACGGAAAGCTATTTGATTTAAAAGCCTTAGAACCAATCAAGGAGGCGATAGCTAGTTACCCTATACTAGATATGGACATCTAAAGATTCCATGAATCAATAGTGAATTTTTTATATAAATGTTTTAAACAATTTTGATTGTAATAAAATTTTAAAAGTACAATCGTGATCACATTCATAATCCTATTTGTTAATTAAAGAAAAAACAAAAGCCTCTATTACATTCAGGGGAATAATGTGAAAAGAATGACACCTCACTTGTTAAAATCGGTTAAGTAATTTAGTTGGTATGGAGCGACAAACGTCTGCCAGTTAGTGAGTTCTGACTGACAGCTGATACTCCCGTAGCTGTCGAGTCAGGAGGTAGTGGGCGCGTTCATCGACCGCATCAGGACAGTGAACCCGTATCTGAACGCGGTCGTGGAGGAGCGGTTCAGCGCGGCGGTGCAGGAGGCGGTCGCACTGGACCAGCGGCTGTTCGAGGCGCGCCGGGCCGGCTGCGAGGCGATGCTACTCAAGGACAAGCCGCTCTACGGCCTGCCCTTCACCGTCAAGGAGAGCTGCTCGCTCGCCGGTCAGTCAAACTTACCTTATTATATCTGATCTTAGCTCGAAACTTGAACTTGTTATTTAAATGTCAATCATTGGTATAGTTTTGTGATCAAAACAATAAGAATGCGATTTTGGATGGAAGATTTTGTGTAGGTAAGTGAGCCATAAAGTGTTTTGGATACGAATTATACAGAGTATTAAAGTGTAACTTTTTTGCATGAAATAATTAACCAGAATAAGACCGCAGGTATAGTTACATATTATTTTTTGAAACTTGAGTCCGTGGCTGGCTACGTCTTGATCTCATTATGACAAAGCGATACTAAGTAGCGCCAGTGGTCGAGACATTGAGAAGCAAAAGGTTAGCGTGGTATGGACATATAACGAGAGGATGAGGATATAAACAAGAAAGTGTTAAGATTGAATGTGGATGGCGACAAATGTATACCGAAAGTATGGATAGATTGTGTGAAAGAAGATATGCTTAAGGGAGCGAATTCAGATATGAGGGCTGATAGAAATGTATGGAAGAGCCGACTTTCCGTAGGGACAAGGGCAAGCTGATGATGATGATGATGATGATGATGATGATGATAGTAAGTGTGCACGTGTAGGCTTGTCTAACGCGGTGGGGTGCCTGGAACGCGAGGGCAGCCGCGCGGCGAGCGACGGCGCGGCGGTGCGGCTGATGCGCAGCGCGGGCGCGGTGCCGCTGCTGGTGTCGGCCACGCCCGAGCTGTGCCTGGGCTGGGAGACCACCAGCCTGCTGAACGGCCGCACCAACAACCCCTATGACCTCTCCCGCACGCCCGGCGGCTCCTCCGGCGGAGAGGTCGGTCGCACACTTCACACCTTCATGCAACACAGTACTAGCATCAATGAACGCCTTATTCGTGAAACACATCGACGATTTGAAATTAATGCAATTGGAACGGTTCCATTTGGTTTAAACGAAAAGTGCGATATAGCGAAAGTAAACAAATGTAGCGTAATGAGTGGCATCATGCCGCCATGGCGGTGGCGGCAGCGGCAGGGGACACTTCATAATTAATGCCACCACTGGCACTGGCAGCGCAGCAACGGTGCTCGTGGTGGCAGGAGGAGGTCAACTCAATCGATGACCTTATTTTTCCCCATTTGCATTTCCTCCGTCACTATTTATTTGCATTAATGTCAATATTGTTTCCGCTATTTACTTTCGTACACGAATCGTTTATTTTATACAAAAGTCTTAATGTGAACAACTGACACAGGACTTTTACCTTGTATGTACAGATCAAGAAATGTTTTGGCAGAGCGCCAGACAAAGATTGCACATTCCAATACAGCCCTGTGTTATTGTGTTACAAGTCACGCACAATTCAACAGTTTTGAATGACAACACAAATGTAACTGTCCTTACATTATCTTTGACTAAATAGACCACAAGATAAAGCAGTCGTCTTCAATTGTAATCATAATTTTTTAAATCTCAGTGGTACTACTACGAGTATACTATAAATGCTGAATCACGCTATAAGGAAAATTAATTTAAATATAAACTGTCGTGACATTTAATATCATTAAATAAACATGTGCCAAAGACGTTATCAAATTATTGCATAAATAGTTAATAACTTAGAAATTTGTCCTCTGTTATACGAACTAACCGTCATCTTATTAAAAACTAGCTGTGGCTCGAGACTTCGCCCGCGTGGTAAATAGTAAAAAATATAGCCTACGTTACTCACTGATAACGTAGCTTTTTAATGGTGAAAGAATTTTTGAAATCGGTCCAGTAGACACAAAAATATAAATATTTCCTTTTTATAAAGAGGAAAGATTAGTGTAGATTAATCCCATGAAAATGATTGAAATGTTAAAATAACCTTCATTAAACCAATTACCATTGCTTAAATAAATATATTCAGAGTAAAGTATTCGCGGTAAAATCACCATGAAACTAAAACGCTGTTAGTGAGGTAAACAAATAGATACATCTCCATACAAACACCCCACGTGATTGTCCGCACTTACAGACAATGTACATACATATTTGATATACATCGCTCTACTACGAAGTTTATGAACTTGATGTTAAATGAATTGTTTGTATAGGCAATACTATTCTCAATTAGGCTTCCCGCACACTAATGCGAACTATAGAAAATTTAATATAATTTGTACTCGAAATATCACTGCTGCATTAAATGATATTTAATCACTAGCTTTCGCCCGCGACTCCGCCCGCGTAGAATAAAGAAACAAAAGTGAGTAGCCTATGTGTTCTTCCAGACTATTCTCTACATCTATGGCAAATTTCATTCAAATCCGTCCAGCCATTTAGGCTACAAACTCTAGCAAACATCCATCCATCCATTTAAACTTTACCATTCAACATATAATAATATTAAGATAAAACAGTTATGTAAAAAAATAATAATATTTATTATACGAAATGATTGAAAGAAAAAAAAACATTAGCTTTTTGTACAGAGTAATGAGGACTGTAATGTACTTAATAGTAACATGTACGTGTAAAAAGTACGATGGTAAATACACAGTTTGTTCAGAGTACAGGCTAAGTGTGTAATGTGTACAGACATAGCGTACTCAGTGTACAAACAATGGTTTATTTAATAGCTATGCTGTGCACATAAGTACGTTGATGGCAATGGCGACGAAGCTAATTTAAAACAGTACTAAAATATCCTCATGATTTGACGTCAACCATTGAGTTACAAGAACGAAAATTACAAAATAGCTATGAATCTGAAATCGGAAAACTTCAATATTATAAAGTTTTCTTTGTTCACATAAAACTGTAAACAAAGGAACAGAAAGGTTTTACATAATGTACTCCCGGGATTTGCGTCTCGCAACCTTACAAGTATGTTATCGTGCACTCAACTATTTATACTTTCCACAATTATTGTAATATGTCGGTTTGCAAAATATCTGCGTATTGTAACGATTTACTTTTATAGTAAGTACAATATGTTCGACATTGGCATTAAATTTGATCGAGATCCGTCAACATAAAGAGATACGTAGTAACAATCTATCCATTTATTAAAACTTTTGCATTTATAATCTTAATATAAATTAATATAATTTGACCCATGAATAGACACTTGTTGGTAGTTTTATGTAGTGTGCACATAGAGTTGTACGTCGGAGCATAATGACATAATATTGCAATGTCAGGCTGCGCTGCTGGCGAGCGCGGCCTCCCCGCTCAGCGTGTCCTCAGACATCGCGGGCTCCATACGCATCCCCGCAGCCTTCTGCGGACTGTTCGGACACAAGCCCACCCCCGGTCAGTCACACCACACAACACGAACTGCAATAGTACTGAACACAATAACATAGCACAACACTATTTATAATACAATATACAAGACACAATAGTGCCACACCCAGCACAGCGCACATACGTTTTAGTGTAGCGGAGCTACTTGTGCAGGCATCATACCCATCGAGGGCCACATCCCGACGCTGGTGGACGAGCAGTACCCGCGCTTCCTGACGGTGGGGCCCATGTGCCGCCACGCCGAGGACCTGCCGCTCCTCATGAAGGTGATGGCCGGCGAGCGCCAGCACCTGCTCAACCTCGACCAGCCCGTCGACCTCTCCAAGATCAGGGTATCTCACATGCCTTATACATTCTAATATTATATAATAAAACGTAAACTCACCTTTGTTATGTAGGATGTTAGGTTTTATACAGCATTTTTTTGATAATTACTTTTTGATAAAAAGCCCCTACACTTACGATAAGCTACATGTTATATATTTTCTCGCTATTAAACATAGGGTGTAAATCATATGAAAAAAATTATCATGCGAGAAAGTGGAAAAAACTACAAGCCAATAACAGGAAAGACGGAATATTGCCATTGTAACGGTAATTAATAGCCTTTGACAAAACTCTTCATTCTCATTTGTGTATTTGAATTTTGAAGTGTGGTTTTGATTCTTAGTGTATAATGTTGTTGTGTGTTGCAGGTGCACTACATGACGGAGGCGTCCTCCTCGCTGGCGCTGCTGCCGGTGCACCCCGACATCCGCGAGGCCGTGCTCAACGCCGCCGACCACCTGCACCGCCAATGCGGCGCCGCGCTCAGCGAGGTACCTCGCCACACCACAACACAACACAACACAACACAACACAACACAACACAACACAACACAACACAGCACAACACAACACAGCACAACACAACACAACACAGCACAACACAACACAGCACAGCACAACACAACACAGCACAACACAACACAGCACAACACAACACAACACAACACAACATCTACACTAACGTTTTTTATAAATTATTCATTGAACATTATTGTTGAAGTATATGTTCAGTTTAGTGAAACGCCGGTTCGTAATGAGTTTATTGTTTTCAGCTCGCTTTTACATCACAGTACAAAAAAATGTGATATTGTCAAAGGCAAAACAAGCAAAGAGAATCATATCGAATTTATGACCTATTATGAATGAATGAGTAAAAAAAAACATTAAAGTTCTGGAAGAAAACAATTAAAAATGTTCCCTTTTTAATTCGATTAAAAAGTAATTTTATCTTATTGGGTTATTTTTATAGAAAAAGTTTAAAGCCCTGGAGGACTCAGTGGAGATGTCGATATCGGTGTTCTTCTCCATGAAGGACATCCCGAACTTGCTGCACGACCCTGCCAACCCTAAAGTGAGTGTTGCAATCATTTTCTTACATTTTCTCACTTATGACACATTATAGGTTATTTAATTTAAAGATTGAATAAATTCGAAATAATTGTCAGAGAGAGGGAAAATAATTACAAGCCTATAGCAGGAAAAAAACAAGATTGCCATGGTAACGGTAATTGTTATCCAATGACAAAGGCCTTCGTTGTTATTATATTTAAACCATTTGAATTGAAAGTTTTACAAAATGTAAACAATAAAATTAAATAGTCATAAACGGGAACAGCTAATTATTTATGAAATTAACATAATTTTAACAACAAGAATGGCGCGTTGTTCTAATACGTCTGAACGACATCGCCAGCTTTCATGGCGACAATGATGTAGTGTCGCGCCAATCCTCCAGCACAGTACTGATTTTCTTAACATTATGTTAACATTTAGTACCATATAATGTTCGTCCTCGCTGCATGCAACCTTGTCGTATGCGCAGCGTGACAGGAGCCTGGTGGTGGAGGCGCTGAAGGCGCTGGTGGGCGCGGCGGCGCGCTCGCTGCAGGCGCTGGGCTTCGCAATGCTCAGCCGCACCAAGCTGTTCCTGACGCGCGCGCGCCGCCAGCACTACCAGCGCCAGGCGCAGCTGCTGCAGGAGGAGATCACGGTACCTCCACCATACACCAGTGCAGCACCACACTCACTCCGACCATGTTTCTCTCTTACAACACGTTTTTTAAAAACTGAACGACTCTCCCGACGCAACGAGAGACTACTACAAAATGCAACAACAATAACTACGAACGCAATGACTAAATACCAAGAAGGATACAATCCGATTTTTTTTTTTGTGATTGATTTGCCACTGTTTGCCTTGAAGAGGCATTTACAGCTTCACCGGGATTGAGGTGGCCGAGCGCAGATAGCGCTTAGCCTAAACCTCGTTTATGCTACTAAGCTCGAGGGCTCCCTCAGGAGCCTCGGCACGGGCCGTTACTTCGTTATGATTACCGGATTGGGAGGCCGCCGAGCTCTTAGCTCGCTTCAGTGGACGCTCCATGGAGTGACTAGGCACAAGGGCCCCCGAGAGGGGACCTCGGGTTGGGCTGTCACTCAATGCGCGTTTAGCATTCCGATTCAAGGGTGCCCGAGAGGGCCGAACCTCGACTTGATCGTCTGCCGCTATCTAGTACAATCCGAAAAAGCATTGCGGCTAGACCACAATTTAAACATCGTGTATTAGTGCAATACAGTTTCGTCACAGCGCCATCTGTTGGTGCGGCAGAAACGACGCCATCACAATCTGAAAAAAACATTGTTATATGCAGAGTACCCTGGGCGACGACGGCGTGCTGCTGTACCCCGCGCACTGCGGCCCCGCGCACCAACACGGCCTGGTGTTCGTGCGCGCCGCCGGCGTGCTCTACACCATGCCGCTCAACGTGCTCGCGTTGCCCGCCACCGTGCTGCCGCTGCACCGCACGCGCCGCACGCACCGCTCGCACCACCGCCTGCCGCTCGCGCTGCAGGTACACCGCAACTAGTAAACGGATAGGAAAGGACGATTGGTGCGCGCATGTCCTTCACAGTATTGATATTTTAAAAAAGTGATTAAAACGCAATAATATACAGAGATAGATGTAAATAGATGGTTCATTAAAGTTTAATCCTTATGTATATGTTCAATTGCAGGTGATAGCTGGGCCCAACCAGGACCGGCTGTGCCTGGCGGTGGCCCGCGAGCTGGAGCTGGCCTTCGGAGGCTGGAAGCCCCCGATCTAGTCCTGGCCCCGCCCTAGGGCCCCCCGACGACCTATACCTCGCCACGCCCTAGACGCCCCAGACACCCTATACCTCACTCCGGCCCTAGGCCTCGTCACCACCCTGTAACTCACCCTCGCCCTATTCCTCGCTACACCCTATACTCCGCCCATGCCCTAGGCGTCGAGCTGCCCACTGTAACATAAACTCTCTCAACAACAAACCCCACGTATGGCGCGGGTCGTTTTATACTGGACTTTGTTACGGCCCAATTATACTCTTCATATCCTTAGGCAATGAGAGGCCGTACACTATTTATTACGTTCCATATGTAGCTGTAAGTAATCGTGACACTATGGCTATCTCTGTTTTTCTCAAAGATATGAGTAGGATGGCAACACAAGTGTTACCGTAGATCCTTATCTTGGTGTCAGATGCAAATCACAAGTATAAGTCAAAGATGTTAGGTTAAGAAATGATTTAACACCACAATGCCACATGCCATATGATATATGCTAAAGCAAACTCGATCGAGTCGGTGGCATTCCACGTGTTAAATCGCATTTTTTTATTAATAATTCGTTGTGGACAATTTTGGATAATCTTTCTCTATTTTATATGTTTAATTTGCAATTGTGTTTCCAAACGGAATCAAGAGCGCTTATAATTGACACACCTGTCAATAGTCTGTCAGATCTGACGTAGACAAGAGAATCTATCAAATCTGACAATATCCGTCATAGTGTTAAAACTGTCAAAAGTACATGCTATATCTGTGTTCAGTAAAAATACCCTAATTATCTTACTATAACATTATCACTTTATCATTATTTTTAATTATTTTATTATATATTATTTATTTAATATTTATTTTTATTATTCTTGTTTTCCTTAACTATGTCGCATAGACAAATAATGAGACAAAATATAACTTTATTTAAATATCGATATTTTTAAATAAAACTTCAAGCCAACAATCAAATAAGTACATAAAAGTTATTTAAGATTATATAACTGTTTTACCTCATTTCTTGCATATCTGCACTTATGTCTGTGATGGCTGCATCATTTTATAATTGTAATTCAAATAAATATGTAAAATTAACCATAAAAGTTCGTTGTATCAAAACTTTATCTATTAAGGTAATAATTATGTGATTACTTTGTTAACATGACAGAAACTTTGTATATGCGACAATTTTGAATATTTTCATGTACAATTTATGTACCTGTTTTATATTATAGCTCAAAGTTATTTTGTTGACAGTTGGATAGATTTTTCTATGTTTCAAACCTATGCTAATTATAGACAAACTATATTTTTTTTCTATTTTTCTACTTGTATTTTGCTGCGATGAATTCGCAGTCTATGACATTTTTTGGTATTGTATGTATATAACCAGTATACAAGATCTTTAGAATGTAATTTTGTCAATATTATAGAAATAAATGATGTCGTACTAATTATTTGTTTAATTACCTAATCCTTTTTTTCATTAAGTTATCCTAAGTAAAGGAAAAAGTGGGACAGGCCCAAATTACTGTTATAGTTTGTCTAAATAACGATGTCGAATTGTCAAACTAACAATTCGATTTGAGTAGGGATTGTTGTGTCTAAATCAGATAGGAACTTTTCGATTTTTACTCTCATAGAAGTTGGAATCGATAGATTCTTTGTTGTACCTTAATGCAAAGATGATAATGATAAAAATGTTTTTTCATTCGGTTAATTAACGTCAAACCCATAAATAGAAATACAGAAAATATACAAAGAATTAAAGTTAATAGATATTTATTACTAATACGGTTGTGCATACTCATAGTTGAATTCGTTAATTATTATTGTCATCGCTATCACTATATTCACTACTAGAACCGTCCCTTAATAATTAACAGGTTAATAATAATTTAGTTCGATATTTTTATGATTAAACCGAATATCGATAGTTCACAGTTATTCACTATGAGCTTATGTTCATCACTATGGTAACCGTCTATTAAATACAGCATTTACTTTTGTACAAGTTTAATTCGATATTATAAAATATAAAATATATACTGATCACGCATATAAATGCGTAATCAGTATTTGAAGTATTTGAATAGAATTTTTCATAGGATATACTTGAATATAACTTTGTAAAAGTATCAAAACGTCTAACTAATTCCTTCAGTGCTACTAATATTTTTTATCCTTATAAACCCCTCTTGTTTTTTTTTAATGTGCATCAATCATTAAAAGCGCTTTTGGGCTTATGAAACGTTCTTCATTTTTTGTTTTTGAGTTTTCACAATTTTTTTTAGTGTAAACAAAATAATTTATTATCTATTCAAATCCGTATGGCAACATTACTGATTGTAACTTACCGACGTTTTCTTAGCGCGTGCAAGATGACGCGCCGGTGAATTTTATTTTAAAGACTTGACGTAATTTTTATTTTATACGCCGATAAGTGAGGTGAAACTTGTTAATTACATAAAGGTTTATAAACATAGTGATCGACGCGCATTCAATAACCGTGTGTATTTCATTACAGTTACTACAATGGCCGATCAGGTAGATTCAATGTCAGATGCGGAGCTTCGGACTAAACTAGCCGAGCATGGATTTCCTATTATGCCGATCACAGCTTCTACCAGAAAATTGTTGGTAAAGAAATTAAAACTCGTTCTGGACAATAAAAGTAAACCGCGAAACAGTGTTGACAGCAAAGTGGAAAGCAGGCGTTCGCTCGCGCGTTACTCGAGCGGTGAGGAGTCTGATTTGGACGCCAGCAATGTGAAAGAGAAACGTGGGAGTAGCCGGAATAAAGTCGGAGGGTCTATGTTACCGCCCGCCAGTAGCAAGACGCGCCATATACCCGTTAAAAAAGATTCCCCCGCCAAAGGCGATTCCGACAAGGGATCAGATTCTGACGAAGAAAAATCACCCATCCGCATACGCGAGAAAGTTGAAACTATAACTACTCGACAGATAAAAAGAACTTACACAAATGATCAAGATGACTATGAGACAGGATCTGACAGCGATGTTGACGGCGACAAGAAAACTTCCACTCCTTATAGAAGCAACTCGAGAGCCAGCGACCACATCTCCAGCACTCTGCCTACCGCCAATGCTAGCACAAGTGCCCCTAAACCGTCACTTTACACAATTCCCTCTATTTCTTCTACCAACTACTCATCACCAATACTTTCCTCCTCAGATCATTTGAATTCTATAAGATCTCGACTCGGTTTAACATCTACCTTAGCCGATAGGCCTTCTGTAAGCAGTTACATATCTGACTACACAACAAACAATGTAGATGAAGTTGAATCTCCTTATCTAACTAATTTTACTCGTCGCTTGTCGTCTTTGAAATCAGATCCGCCCAAAACAAGCACCTTTTTAGACCAGGACACAAACAATGGCAGCACAGTACCACCCCGTAGGTCTTATATGACCGGTGTGACAAGATCGGCAGATGTTGTCGACTACAAAACAGTGAATGACAAAAAGTTTTTGAAAAACAATCTTGTGTCTCTTGCCCTTGTTGTGTTAGTTGCACTTTTTTTTTTTTGCTTATTTTTCATGTATCTAGTTAAGAAAAACGATATTGCATCAGTGGTTGATGACCAAAACAGTCTTATACCAATATGTCAATTAAATATACCTGGAAATAGACCCGGCATCAACTGTGTGCCCCGAGAACATGTCAGCTATGCTAAAGATCTTCTAAAAGTCTTACATCCGGAACTGACTACCCGAATTGCCTCATACCAATGTGGTAAGCCTGGAGCTCTGCCTTATCTCACAGAAAAGGAAATTATTGACCTTGCTAGTTCTAGAGCTGAAATGGTAGATGTAAGTCAGTGTCGGACAGATTTGAATAATTTGCAAGTTTTAATTGTTAACAACCCTCGATGGGGCCTCTCTGTTGTGCAGTTAAAAAATCTGTATACTAAAGATGTTGAATACACCCCTATCAATTCTGTTGAAATAGTTGTTCAACAACGTAACAAAGGCAGCGTTGCTATAACATTGACGGACCCATCTACTCCTATATCCTGTCTGTTTGTTAACACTCTCTACTCCGCTGGATCTACATTCATCATAGTTGGCCTGATCAGTGTTGTAATTCTCGGTTTACAAAGATTCTACAAATACTATGTGAGATATCAGAAAAAGAAAAGTGAAGAAATCTACTCCATGGTGGAACAGATCATAGACATTATATCTCAAGAAACCGAAGACAGCGGAGAACCTTACATTTCAGTTGATCATGTAAGAGATACCTTGATATCTCCTCAGAATAGAGAGAAAATGTCATCAACCTGGGATGCAGCAGTCAAATTCATACAGACAAATGAAAGTAGGGTACGAATGGAAGTTCAATCTGTGGATGGTGAAGACTGCAGAGTGTGGAGATGGATTTCACCACATGGGAGCCCCAAGCGCAGCGCGGCATGGCAGGGACAGGCGTTCGAAACTCAAGAGGGATCTGTGAACAATCTCACCGTGTCTCCTACCCCCTGCCTGAAGATCCGTCACATGTTTGACAAGAATGACACAAACCCTAACTTGAGATCGGTGATCCAAGATGCTATTCTAGAGAAATGTGGGGACAGGTGCAACATTCTGCACATTGACATCGACCGGGCCTCATGCTGTGTCTACGTGAAGTGCTCGACGACGACTGACGCCGGCGTGGTGTACAGAAGTCTGCACGGCTGGTGGTACGAAGGACGGCTCATCACGGTGAAATACCTGCGTCTGGAGAGATACATGCAGAGATTCCCCAATTCCCCCTCCACTGGACCCTTTCTGAAGCCTTCACGTCGCCGTTAAACATTGTACACAGCTTACAGACAAGCATAATAAGAGAATACAACAGTCAGTTGTGAGCGCAGGAATACCGCACTATATCAGGGTCAGCAGCTATAATATGCAAATTGCTTTTTACATCATTTTTAAAAGTTGACTGTTTTGATCCCCCATTGCTACAATAGTTACATAGACATGTCAATACTCGTGCTTTGCCGATGGCCTTGTGATGTCGAGCGTTAGCTAACAGTACCGTGCAGGCGAGCGCGGGACGCCGTGTTAGTGGGAGAAGACACATCGGCAAACTTTTAGCGCTCGGATATTGTTTATTAAGTTGCATGTTCAATTTGTTTGTCATTAAATTCTTTTCTACAATTTTTGTACTTTAGCCTAGTTATTTACTCTTATTTGACTGAATTTGGACACAAAAGGTTTTAAAGTGTTTTGTTGTAAAAAACTATAACAATACTTGTAGTTTTTTCTTGACATAGGGTTTTTGACATGTTATAGTTTTTACTTTTGCGTAAAACTGCAAAGCCCCATATGATATAATATGGGATAATTGGTAATTAAAAAACAAGGTAAAATAATATCAGAGATATAAGCATAAACTTAGCTCTAAGACTTAACAAATGTTGCCTTATTTTGTAAAGTTGTGCACTTGATGTGTTGTAAATATTGTCATCACAAGTCTCAATTCATTACTTTATTCGGAATTTTATGTCAGCGAAGAATTTGTTATTTCAATTTACTTGTTTCTGAACTGCTTTTGTAAGTTTCATAGTGTTATTTTCTCACTTGCAGGTTACAAAGTGGAACACAAAGTGTATGTTTTAAGGTTAATATTAATTTTTCAAGTATCTTTAACTAAATTTTACTTTCTAGTGTTATGTTATGCATTCATTTTCACTTTTTCAATAAATAGTAAAAAACAAAATGTTTTTTATTTCTTTGTACGGTAAGACCGTTAATTTGACTTTTTAACCTTTACAGAACAAGATGACGTGAACGTGCTAACAAAGATGACTTGCGTGTTGAATAATGTTATCAAGGCTAATACCCCATTTTCATAATAATTTGAATATCAACGACAAACGGTCGAGTTCGTATTAACCGTTACAATATTGAGTGAGTCACCACTAGACAAGAAACAAGACAATGATTCAGATTTTTAAAAACTAAAGAAAAACATCGTTTCACAAACTACTAAATACAGGGTTATTGGTATTCTCGCTAAGAGTTATTTGTGATAATTTTGACCCCAATATGCATTATTCAAGAGTTAACCATTTTTTTATAATTTCAAAATGAGTAAAAATGCAACATCAACAATTTATTTAAAAAACTATCAATACGAGTAATAACTTATTTTTTCCTTTGAAATCATGTCTTTTTTTAGTTTCTATGGAACATATTCCTAGTTATACATTTTTGAAGAGTTAAGAAAATGGTTATATTTTTCTGGTTTATAATCTGCCAGCCACGTTCCATAACTATTTTTTTTTGTTTTTAGGGCATTTCTTTCGAAAATAATCTCAAAAAATATTGTCGTAAAATGATTCCCTTGCTCGCATTTGTTATCATTGATAGTTTTTCTTAAATACATTTTTGAAGTTGTAATTTTGACTTATTTTGTAAATATAAAAAATTTTTACTTTTCAATAAAGTTAAAAATAGCATATGATTGTTATTTGTAGAGGTACGAAAAATTAATAAAAAGAGTCTGCCGAAACCCGGGATTGAACCGGGGACCTTTAGATCTTCAGTCTAACGCTCTCCCAACTGAGCTATTTCGGCTTTCCTTACAGCTCTGAAAGTAATAATCAGCTATTCCATTCGAGCGACAGTAAATTATTATCATACAATTATTACTTACTAGCTTTCGCCCGCGACTTCATCCGTGTAGAATTCTTGGAAGAACAGACTGGAGTCTATCCTCTACATCTATGACTTTCATCATCGAAATCCGTTCAGCAGTTTAGGATACAAACTCTAACAAACATTCATCCATCTAAACTTTCGCATTTATTATGTTAGGATGAGTATCATATGATGAAATAAATTCTGAATTCGCGCAGTGGACCTGAGGCTGATAATAATGAAATAAGTTGTTATCGTATCTCCTGTCTGCCATTCCAGGTCGGGGTATAGCTATAATCAGCTTTAAGCCTATTGTCAGATCACTTCACATTAGCGACTGGTTTACTGTTACGAAAATTGCTAATAAAAACCGAAAGTACGTTTGTATAAAGTTTATTTGTGATGCATCAGGAGGGAGGTCAGTAGCGCAGCAGCTGCTGCAGGCGGTGCAGGCAGCGCCGGGCGCCGGGCAGGTAGAAGGGCTCGTAGACGTGCGGGAAAGGCGCGTCCCAGCCCGCCGCGCGCTGCACCGGCGCCTCCAGGTGCAGGAAGCACTCCTCCTGCAGCAGCACGGACAATCGAATGTAACGTCAATTCGCCGAAAAAGTTGTTGATTGCCCGTTGCGTGTTTATTGCGCGTGTGTTGTGAGGTTGTTGCGTGTTTGTCGCGTGTTTGTCGCGGTACCTGCACGGTGGCGGCGACCTCTGCGCCGAAGCCGCAGGTGAGCGGCGCCTCGTGTGCGATCAGACACCGCCCCGTCTTCTTCACGGACTGGGGAAAATTACATTTTTGCATAAGATATCGCCTAAATTTTTAAATAAATGAGATTATGGTCTGAATAAGCATGATCAGTAGAATTATGCATAACTAGCTTTCGCCCGCGAGTCGTCCGTGTGGAACTAAAAAAAACTAAAAGTAAGCCTATGTGTTCTTCCAGACTATACTCTACTATGCCAAATTTCATCGAGATCCGTTCAGCCGTTTAGGCTACAAACTCTAACAAACATCCATTTAAACTTTCGCATTTATAATATTAGCAAGAAGTAAGATAAAATACAAATATCACAAATCAAAAGATATAATAATCGCAAACTATGAATGTTGATGAGCTAGTGCAGTCAATAAGCCAGTCGTGTCTCACATTGCAGACGGTGTCCTCGTCCCAGGGCAGCAGGGACTGCAGGTCGATAACCTCGACCTCGGCGCCGAGCTGCTCCTGCGCCAGCTGCGCAGTCTGCAGCAGCACGTGCACCTGCGTGCCCCAGCCCACCAGCGTCGCCGCACTGCCTGCACCCCGCGTACTCACGTTCTCAAGTTTAGTGCATTCTTTTTATAATAGAGGGCGTTGTAACAATTTCTACATTACAAAGAAGAATTAAGTATCTTCGTTTTACAGCAGATGGCGTTGAAACTAAAGTATTCTTGATATACAAAGGTTAAAGAGTATTTTACTATAAGACGGCTGTGTAATTAATGTTATAGAAAACATACCTTCTCTCAATATTTGCGCTTTACCGAGCGGCAGCGTGTAGTCCTCCACGGGCACCTCCTCAGCAGCAGAGCGGTACAGGATCTTGGGCTCCAGGAAGATGCAGGGGTCCTGCTCCCTGATGCAGGCCAGCAGCAGGCCCTTGGCCGCGATAGGACCGCGTGGCATCACCACCTGCAGTTCAACAGATAATATAATTTCCCAGTCATCTCCTTTAACATTTAAACAAAGGAAATCATAATGAAAATGTAGCCGGGAAGTTTATTTCCATAGTAATGAAACGTCACTTAATACTCATAAATTCCTTCACATTCAATAGCGCTATCGTTACGTAGCTTTTTATGGGGAAAGAATTTTTGAAATTCGCCCAGTAGTTTTTGAGTTATTATTATACATCCAAAAATACAAATATTTCCTCTTTATACTATTAAGTATGGAAGTATAGATAAGTATAGAATGTTTGTTATTTGTGATGATGTAGTATTGCGGTGATAAGGGCAGGTTGAGCTCACCCTGAGTCCGGGTGTGTGTGCGAAGTATGCCTCAGGGCTCTGCGAGTGGTAGAGCCCACCGTGCCCTACCGCCCCGCTGGGCGCGCGCACAGTCAGCCCGCCGCACGCCCACTGCCCGCCCGAGCGGTAGCGCGCCTTGCCCGCCTCGTTCACCAGCTGTCACACCCACCCCGGTATACCACAAATATAATAAGGACATAGCAATGACCCTACTGAGACATTACTACCCTATCTTGCAACAACACTTAATCTTTAGTAACTTTACTTAAGTGAAAACGATAAGCCTATCACTAGACCTCTGAAAATGTAAAATATTAAACAGTAATTGTAAGAATCCGAACCTCTAAGTCAATAAAACTGCATAATTTAGACCCTGAGCACAGGCGAATTTGTAACGCTCGACCTTGGCGCTTTTTTAACGCTTACTTATTAATACTGTAAAATCAGTCTTGTTTCAAAAGTAACTAAAGTCACTAAAGTCAAGGTAAAGACCTAGCAATCAAAGTTCAAATGCGTGATAAAAACGCGGCTAAAATGTGAACAGATAGGATAGCAATGCATTTATTCAACGCTTTTACAACGTGCGTTATAAAAACGCTCGTGCGATTGGGAGCTCAGACTAACATAAATTATCCCTGATGCACAATGTATCCACAGTAGAAATAACACAAAAACATTGTCAACTGATTAGAAAAATCATAAAATGAAAAATGTATTATCATTGTATGAACAAATGCAATAATATAAATTTGTCAACTCAAGGTAATACAAAATGCTTGGGTAAAACTAACATTTTAATAATTCTTATGACTGCCACATTGCATATAATAATTACAGTCATTATTCCAACATATAGATAAACAGCATTTTTAGTAACTTTATTACCAAATTATTTATCCTTACAGCTCTGTCTCAAAACATTAGGCAACTAAATATTAGTGTAAATTTACCTGAGGGAAACCATAAACAACTGTGAGTATAGCAGTATTACCTGATCAAATGCAGGGAATATGTAATCAGCGAATTGTATTTCAGCAATAGCCGTTGCTCCCGCGGTCGCCAGACCAATACCAAACCCAGCGATACCTTGCTCGCACAGCGGAGTGTTGAAAACACGGTCTTTACCATACTTATCCTGGAAGTTACATTCATATTTGTTTAGATAAGTATTTCAATAGCGGTTAACCTAAAATTTTAACCTAGTTAAGAATTGATTGCAATTAAAACTGTTCAAACAATTGATAAATATTACTTTAATTAAAGAAACCAGAGATCTACATTATAAACAAAACTGTTAATTTTGCAATCTCAATAGTTATTTTATGAATTGTTGACTGAAAATCATCCAAATTATTGGTAAAATTACCTTTTACAGTAAAAACAATGTTAATGATCTAAATAATAATATATTATATAAGAAATAAGTAAATAAAGATATATAGATAGATAGACCACTTGTTACCTGCAAGCCCAGAGCACATCGGAACACTCCACCGAAGCCTACATCTTCACCAAACAGCACTGCAGTCGGGTCATCTCTCAATGTAATGTCCATTGCATTATTTATTGCTTGCATCATATTCATTTTGGTGGTTTCACCTGTTATTTTACAATTTGAAAATGGAATGTTATTCCAGTAATTCATAAGTTGTAAACAAAATAAAATTGTTGCATCTAAATATTCTTTTGTTTTAATAAGTATTTCAGTGAAGTAACGGCTTGAAGCTACTAGTTCATGTAATTTAAAGTCTTAAAACAGTTTATTTATTAAACATAATTAATGTGATAAAAGTTTTATTTTTATTTAACCATTAAATATAACATTTAGCACAATAGTTGTTCCATTCTTAGAAGTTAAGTAAAGGTGTCAAAATTAAAGTTTAACGTACCCGAAACTGGTTTCTCATTATCGGGATAGTAAATAAAATGCGAGGAAAGCCTTTTGGCACAATCGTTAACATATTTCGCTAACTTTCCAACAACTAAAGTTTTCTGCGTCAATAAACTAGCCATTTTCGTAAGCCTCAACTGGCGACCGTGATGTGCGAGACTCGTTTGTTGAATGTATTAAACAAACCAAACACATCTTATCTGCAATTCTAATTAGTTACGATAAAAAATAACTGATAACTGAAGACGTATGAAATATCTTTTATCTTTTCTCAATCTGAGCAAAATGTAATCTAAACATGATGTATGGATTTAAATTATATTCAGAAGTAAGAATATTAGAAAAACAAATGAAATTAAAAACCGCGGTGAAAGTATAAATGAAACAAAACTGCTGTAACCTTGGCCGTCGACCTTGTCAAATAAAAAAATTATGTTCGGTACACACTTGGCGAGTACAGTTGGATAGTTCCGATGGCTGGCTACACTCAATCGCGCCTGTTGGCCTTCACACTCTGCCAGTTCATTGACAGTCCAGTTGGATCTCCACTGACCAACTGTACTGGCCAAGTGTAAACCGCGCATAAAGAGATAGACTATATAGTCTATCTCCAGACCATGGAAGTACTACTAGAACAAGAATGAGCTCTTGTCGAAAAATTGAAGCCGAGCGAGACCACAATAACTGTACCTTTTATCCCTCTCTGTTGATGGTGACTATGTTGATATGTGATTTAAGGACAATAAAAATAATAATCTTGTTTTTGTTGTCTGACGTCAGCAGTTTACTGCTTCAGATGGATTTTAATGTATTATTGTTATCATTAATGAATTTATCAAAAACAATACAAGATATATAATTCTAAATCAGACATTACTAAATAAAACACTATTGTGAAGTTTATGCCGCAAACTAGGATTGGTTAGTCATGCATGGTCACCGTAATTTTTCACCAACAAATTATATTTAAAACTATTATCCGTGAAAATATAACCCACAATCAGCATAATACTCGCTTCCGCAATACTACACGACACACATTCTTCCCATTTTAACTCAGATTCTTCAAAAATATCACGAATTCAAAAAATACTCCGCCATTAAAGTCCGAGTTGGGATGTCATGTGGGGTTGTCAGTTGAGGTGTCCGAATTTTAAACAAATAAAAGAAAACCTTTACGCCAATCGTAAAATTCTTGCGTTAATAAGGTTTTACACTTAGCAACAAATAGTATTGCTTTAACATGTCGGTTATAAATTATTATTAATATTTATAAACATTCAAAAGTAAATGTTTTTACTTCATTACATTACATCAATCGCCTATTTTTCTACAAACAACGAAATGATTGATATCTGGCAACTCTAGGTCACTGTTAGAAAGGGACACAGCGGACACTTGTAGCCCTCTCACTCGGATTCAATTTTATTTTGCGGTCAACAAGACTCTTACGCCCTTAGCATAAGGTTTTATTTCTTTATTTTAACTGTAAGATGTACAGATAGAACACACTCCTGTTGTACATAGTACTTCTTACCTCCATGAGTAAACCAGACAGACATCCCTATTTTGAGGAATTGGGTGTGTCGGTTTGCAGGTTGCCATCTCTTTTTATTAGTTTTAGCCTTTAATATACGCTTTGCTTTACACATTATAAACTAGTCGACAATGATAATTTGTATATTTGCAATGCGTAATTTTAAGTTAAACGTTAAGGTTTTTAGTCTGTTTTATTTTTTCCTTTCATCTTGGACTGTAGACAAAAATATTTTTTGCAATGGCAACAAAATGCGAACGTTTTATTGAATCTTGATCTTAAAATTAAAATGAAATAAGCCTAGGTTGCTTATATTATTTAATACTGTATCAACATTTTTTTAAGATGAGAGGGATGACAAAATTGTGTTATACAGATTTTACGACAGTGAAAAACTCCCCATCAATGAGAGGAGATGCAACCTCATCGAATTCGACTTTGATATGTTTTTAAACTTTTTTTTATAACGCCTTCATGATTGTAGTCGGCAGAAATTCTTTCAAATAAAATAAGAATCTTGCAATAATTTTAATGAATGTCAGGAGTTTTATATTCTATTCGCTTGGTTATTTACTAATTTTAATTACGGAAATTAAATCAGATTGACATTATATCAGGTCGGATTCAGTTATAAAAATAATTTAAGCTCTCTAATGGAAAATTGGTATAAAGCATTAATATAAACATCTTCTGCATTGCAGTGATACCAAGAAATATAACTATATTTGCCGCGAAATGTTTTCGAATATTTATCCGTAGGTTATATTTGCCAGTAGCTTAAAAAAATAATAAAGTAACCTATGTGCTAGACAGTGTACTCTGTGCCATGTTTCAACCTGTTTCTGTGATGTTTCAACCTGTTTAGCCGCTTTGAAGTTACCTGCTAATATCTATCCGTCCATCCAAACTTTCTCATTTGTTACTAGTTAAGAAAGATAAGATAGTGATTAGCTAGAATAATGACAATAAACTATTCGTAATGTATGTTGCTGTGTTGACAATATTTGGCGATAGCGCGTGCGACCTACTGATTTTAATAGAAATAGTGATTTAGCATATTTATATTGCTGATTATTTTATTAATCGTTAACGGAAAACATATTTTCTATCGAATAGTGCGTCGATTTGTCCGGAAAATCAACAAAGAAAAACCTTTAATTTATTATCCCAAATATGTAGGTGTGCCATAATACCCTTTATACATTTTCACTAATATTGTAAAGAGGAAAAATCTATATTTTTGTATGCAATAAAAAAATTGTGCCGATTATTTAATTCTGCACAGACGAAGTTACGGGCAAAAGCTAGTTCATTATAATTTAATCCTACGAAGAAGTATGCCGTATAATGTTGGGTGAATTATTTTATATGGCATAGCGTCAGGTTTTCTTACCTAATCTTGTTTTTGAGGAAATTACGTTGACTTAAGTTGTCGTTACTTTTTGAAATACAATTTACTTATACGCACATTTTACCAACGTAATACTAGTACTTAGATAATTTTAAATATCCAACTATTTTACTGAGTTGCAAGTAAGCAGTTGATAGGTTATCTATTATTTTTCGTTGTCGATTTTGATCATGTCAATACATGGCCGAAATAGCTCAGTTGGGAGAGCGTTAGACTGAAGATCTAAAGGTCCCCGGTTCAATCCCGGGTTTCGGCAATCATTTATTTTTATGACAATAATATCTGTTTGTTTTTTTTTTAAATTTATTTCTACAAAATAACCATAACTATTCAAAACAGAGATGAAATTGATTTTGTAGATGTTTTTTGAAGGCAACAGTAAGTGGAGATTCGATACATTGTACTTTAATCACAGACTAGAGGAATCGAGTCGTTTTTTTCGTGTTGTCATGTGTACTGATATGTTGAATGTCTATGGTTAGCTATCGGGTAGACAGTGCGCCGCAGGTTGTTATTTACATATGGCTTTATCGTGTAGTTGACCACGACACGACATGCTTTTTCACTAAGTTGCCGCATCGCGCCACCGCGGCGCTGTGGTATTCCCGCCAAGTGAACTCAATATTGTTAGGTTTTAAAAAACAATTTCATAAAGATGTACCAAGTTTACTTATACATTTTTATTTATTTACGTCATATCCAATTTATAATTTAAATGTCTAAGTACATTTGAATTGTCATTAACGTACAATGACCTACATATTATATATTGATGTAAAATTCTGTCGAGTAAAATGTGAAATAGTCATACAATATTCCCTAAACATTTCCTGGCTCTAAGTTAAGTACAATTAACGTAAGGTTCGTTACTTTTTAAACAATTAATTAAATAATAATTGTAGTTGTGCAACAGTCAATTAAATGTTGGTCCACTTTTTTGGGCAACAATCTTTTCGATAATTAAATTTAAAAACTTATGTTAACTCAATACTTGATGTTAAACAAATTGTGTTAACTATCCTACGTGTCCTTGAAAGTCCAAATGAAGTAAACAAAGTGACGTAAAATTTTCGACAGCTATTTTGATATTTGACTTTTTAGTAATTTGTAAATTTGTGATATAACATGGTATGATACTATACTTCTATACTAATATAATAAAGCGTAAACACACACTTCTTTGTTGCCTAAGATGTTAGCAATTACAGCATATTTTTGAATATTTTTTTTTTATACGATAAGGTGGCAAACGAGCAAGCGGCCACCTAAATCCGCCGAAATGGCGAAGCGACCGCTGCCCATAGACATCCGCAATTGCAGATGCGTTGCCTACCCTAAAACGTCGGAGGAGGAGACGCACATAAAGAGGATATTTCCCCTTCCTATGCGTCACCTCCACCGTCAAATCCACTTTCCCATACAAACCCTTCCTTATAAGAAATGGGTGGAACGGGAAATGGGACTAAAGTTGGGCCTCCGGCACCACACTCATCAGACGAAACGCGGAATTGTTTCCGCTTCACGCCTGTCTTCTGTGTGGTCGTGGTATTGGACCGGGCGAGCCGACCCATTCGTGCTAAGATGTTAAAGCGGGCTCTACCACTGTTAAACCATTATTACCACTGTTAATTCATTCTTTAATACAAAGCCCTACACTTACGTCGCGCTTTAGGCTATATATTTTCACGCCATTAAACTTAGGGAATAAATATTTTGGATAAAAACGCTAATGTGGGAAAGAGACCTTAAGTTGCTGCCAACATCAAGGAAGCAAGATTGCCATGATTGGTCATCATGTCATGTCATTTTGACATTTGCAATTGATAATTTGACAAATGCACTTAAACTCATTGTTTGTTGAGTTGTTGTCATAAAGTCTTTATAATTTAACGCGGATGAAGCCGCGCCGGAACAGGTAGTTGTTAAATAAAGACAGCTAATGTTTTCAGTTTTTGGAAAAAAAACGAATTTCATTAATAATGCATAAGAACTTGTACGATATGTAAATATCCCAAATGTTTAGCGAGAAAAACCGATGACATGGAAATTCGGATTAACTGTCACTTGTCAGTCAGTGTATGGCGCCAATATTCCTCACAGTTATGACGTCATTGCTCAACTCGACTGATTGTGTTCTAGGGTGTACACTGAATAAAAAGCCTAGTGTTACAATTTAACTTCGTTTTACTATATTTAATTAATAGCACCATCTCGTCTAAGAATATATCCATTTACTTAATTTAACCTTAGACCATTCAATGATAATTATGATTTAATGATATAAGAAATCTACTATCGGATGTTATAGAAATACCGCACGGTCGTACGATAACGACGCGAATTCAGTCTTCGTTCTTCATGCATGTAGCGAAGGAAAACGAGTTATCTGAGCTAGTTTTCCTAGTATGTTTAAAAAATTTCCAGAGACTATTAAAATTTATACCAATACCTTAATTTCATATTCAGTTATATTGTCAGAGGTTGAGGGAAACATGCAAATTTTAGCCCTTCATGGTAAATGAGGTAATTAATTATCTGTCCATGTCGGTACAAGTCCAGGCTGTTTAGAAAATATCGTTGATGTCTTTTTAGTGAAGTCGTATGTCATAGATAAGTTTCAAAGTTTTGTTGGTTTTGTGTGTAATATCAGCAATTTTATAATGATTGTCTGTCGTCAAGTGGCGGTAGCAGGCGGCGGGCGGCGGGCATTGGGCGCCGCGTCTGCCCCCGGTGGCGGGAACTCAGCGGTCGCTTTCATTATCGCCATTTTGAATATTCATCACGCGCTCGCAGGCCCGCCATTATCGGAGTTCAGAATTTTGGATCAAATATTTAGATATTTAGCTAGTTTATTTTGGAAGTTTGTCATATAAATGGTTGAACAAGTAATATGCTGGAACCAAAATAAGTTCTAAGCAGGAGTCAAAACACGATTTACTGCATCTACTTCAAAAGCTCTACCACTACTACATGTCTACGATCACATAGAACAGTATGCTACGGGAAAAGAAGTCCATTTAAGCAGAACATCTTGGATGAAAAAACAGCACTAATGATGTAACAAAAGTAAGCGTTTTACATTTGGAGCTGAGTCCAAAAGATTATGGTAGCTTATGTATTACAATTATACAAGTACACAACCACAACAGAGAGGTCGATGTCAACTGAAGACGTTGGAGATACTTAAGTACAACAATCTCTCTGAGTGAACCGAAATGGCAAGCGAATCCTTATGTCGATTAACGCTAGGTGTGTGTTGTAATCAAGTAATACGGTTACGAAACTATAAAATATTATGGAGTTAAGTTACGTTAGAGACAGAGGCAGTCGAGAAGCGAATTGTCCACTCGCCGCCGCCGCCGTCCGCTCAGCGGCCGACGTTCGCTGCTCAACCGCACTCAGAGTGAGCGGTGATCGTTCACGAATTCAGTATCGCGTCGACCGCTGCTGGAACCGTACGCTTTGCGGTCGCCCGTCACGCCGCGCTCCCGTGCACCTGTGCCCGTGTTGTTGCTCCGGCAGTACGTAAACATACCGATTACCGGCTCGAGTGGCTAGTGCACCTCGAAGCAAAGTGAGATCGGGAACGAGCGTCATTCGTGCGTATTAAAAAAAACATTTTTTTCGAGTGACAGTTGCATTCTGCAGGTGCTTGCCTCTTGTATATATTTATTAATTAATTGAAAAGTGATTGTATATCGGCCACGGTCGCGTCGCGGCTCACATGTCCGGTCCGGTTTTCACGATTGCCGTCTGGAGTTCCAACTACCACTAGTTGCTTTGTTTGTTGTCTTGTCGAATTCGACGGCGACTCGGCGACGGAGCACCGGCACCGGGCTGAGCCGCGCCGGCAGCTTCACTTGTTGATTCCAGACAATATACCTTTCAGACCGTTCCAATAACAATGTAGTTCTACAATTTTTTACTTGGTCGTGGCGTCAACAATTGAAGTTATATGCAACGACGACGGTAAGACGACGAACAATTTGATCAGTGAAATTGTTTGCAGACAGTGATTAATAGCGAATAAAGTCTACGGCCGATATAGAATAGTGATTACAAAACACCCGGCTATGTTCACAATATCCATTGAGACTTGGCCCCCGGGATCAAATTGTTGCTTTTTAAATTAATTGATTCAATCATTTTTGAAGAGCGAATGCGCACAATAAAACAATTATTATTAAAACGCACTTTAGAAATTTATCTAAATGAGGTTGTCCTTTAAAAATGACCTTTATTTTTTTTTATCAAAAAATAGATTTATGTATTTTAAGTAGGGACATCTTCATACAAAATGTTTATCACGTCTGTCTATTTCGTGACAGTTTTTATAAGCAATTCTAGTCATATTTTCATTAAAACAGCTGTAGGTACAAATACCTGAAACGTAAATTTGTAGAAAAATTGGACAAATTGATATCAAAAATAATCTAAAGCAGGAATTAAACAAATTAATTAATTTGATAAATAAGATCGCTATTTCCCATTTCTCTAATGAATTACTGAGCCCTAGATTATAAATAGAGGCTGGCAACATTTTCATTAATATCATTCCATTGTGACGGGTAATAATAATTTTAATGCTTAGATGTAATTTAGTAAAGATATTGAATATTGCCAGCGGTGAAGGGAACGTAGAAATAACATTCAGAGATATAAACCGGTTTCGACGTTCACGGATCCTTTTCCAGTTTTATTAAATGACCTCTTTAGTTGTCCCAATTTAATTTGCCAGCTTTAATCACATTGTTGTTTTTAATTAAAAGGAAACCTAGGTCTTTTGTTATTACATTCAATAGCTATGTTTAATAATTACAATATGTTACGTCCTGTCACATTTACTTTTAATATCTTCATTAAGGATAATTGTGTCAAAACTAGACACCTAATAAACGCATAATTCAGTGAAGAGGAAAACAAATTTAATTTAGGTTTGAGAACGCATCTTTATCAGTGTTAAATATTGATTGAAATGAATACTGATATTTTTTAATATCGAAGTTATTATTATTTTGATATGGCAACATAAAACGTCGCAGTGGTTCTTCCCCGTTATAGTGTATTATATTAGCGATAAGATTATTAAAAATTACAGTGTAAACTCTAGGTTTCGACTTGTACAAAACATATTTACAATAGATTTTGATTACCAACGTGGTATAAAATTATTAATGTTTTATCGCTTCCTATCACATTTGTCAACATTAACGTCATCGCAAATAATTAGAAGAGACCGACATATTTACTTTATGTAATCAAGTTTTTTTTCAAGTATGGCTTCTCGGCTTGACGTCAAAGTGCTGAAGGCATCGTGGCTGTAGATATTATGTTTTAAGACAATGAGACTAGGTCTGCCGTCACGTTACTTTACTAACAATAATAATTTCACTGTACAAAGACAGTTTATAACGTACAACTTTGAATTCATTTCACGATAAACAATTATGTTAGGAAAATAATATTTAAGCAAATCAGATAAAAGACATACCAGCCCTTAAATGATGAACTTCGTTAAAAGAAGACAATATTCGAAATTTAAAAAGAGACCGTTTTTTTTTTCTGTATTAGTTGATGTTATATTGTTTGACTATTGAAAGACGATTACATAAATAAATAAGTACATACAGAAATCATCGTTTATTTAAAAGTTAAAAATGTAGTAAAATTATGTAACACTAGCTTCCGCCCGTGACTCCATCCGCGTAGGATTAAATAAAACAAAAATAATTAGCCTATGTGTTTTTCCAGACTATCCTCTCTACATCTATACCAAATTTCATCGACATCCGTTGAGCCGTTTAGGCTACAAACTCTAATAAACATCCATCCATCTAAACTTTCACATTTATAATATTAGTAAGATATTATTATAAATGTAAAATTATATGACCAATCTTCTTCATTGATTGAAATTCGATCGCAACTAGGTTAGATTTAAAGAATAATTTTTAACTATTATATAAAACAGTATTGAACAAAAACGTTCCACACTAATATGGGTCATGTAACGATTAAAAACGGGCTACCAAAAAGTTGAACAAGTTTTTGCTATGATTTATACTGCTAATTGTTGTTTTTAGTTTGAAATTAAATTCCAGCAAATTTACGGTTAATATAACTATTCTGGATAATGTAATGGTATCCATTGAAAGCAATTGCGTTAGATAGATTAGGTACTTTGAAGTTTTACATTTGTAAATGCTGTAAAACAAACCGGATATCCGGTTTTATAAACTTTTAAATGTCATTTATAAGTCAAAGGCGAGACTTTAAATGGCTTTAAATATAAATGAATTATCTTTTTGCTTCTTTCCGTCTCTCGTAGGTTTAAACCTCCTTTGATACTTTGCTGATGTTCACAGTGTAATGAATGTTTGCAAACTTCGCCGTCCTCAATTAATTCGGTTACAAGTTGGAATAATTAATAGGGCTGTCTACTAAGGATCAAATTGCCTCGTTCCTTCAAACCGCTGTATGGATTTAATATGATTGGTTAATCGATCATAGGGTTGTCAACTTGTCAAGACATTTAAAATATCTCTTATGTGAGTGCTTTCGTCTGATACGAAACATTAAAAAAATACAGTAAAGTACTACCGAATCCTGAACGATGTAGATTTGTCACTTTTACTTAAGAAAAAGTTTGTGTAACTCAGCCTTATGTAAATTAAAATGTAATCAATTCATTTGATGGTGGATCAATAAAATTAATTCCATTACAATCTAATAAGATAAAAACATTGACAATTAACAAATGGACTCGGCGTTTAATCAGTAACAATGTTTATAAATCGATTAGTGTACAAAAAACCGTCCCTACGTGAATGTTACTTCAATTATCTCACTGAATGTGATTATAGCGGCAATCGCATTAACTGTATTTTCGGCTAGTTGACCTTTATCAAAAAAATATTTGGACATTTCTCTTTACTTTACTAACTTCATCTAGTATATTGAAAATAAAAAAAACTTTATTTATAAATGAAATTTAATTTTTCCAATACTGATGTGTAAATAGTAAAGTTTATCTATATCTATTATACGTTCGAAGTGATATGACATATCTTAGTTATTCCACGGCTCGAATCACTGAAGAACAAAGACCCAACAAACCCTTATGAAGGTTACAAGCGATTCCTATCTTCTGAGAATATTTTAACCTTTGACATTTTATAGATCATTGCAAAGAGCTCGTCCAACCAAGTGTTATATACTACAATTTCCTAGAAAATACATTGAATATTTTTATAACAGGAGTACCAAGTAGGGTTGCCCACATAATCGGAAAGTAACGACGACCGACCTTGTCTACGTTTGAATCCTTAACGAAGAACCATCCATGTCAAACCCGTAGTTCAAATATGAACCGTACACACCGAAGAGCTGGCAACCCTACCGACAATACAATAGTGAGTAGAGAAGTAGATATCTGACGAACTAGACGAAATCATATTGTCATGGTACAAAAAAATATATACATACAAAAAATGCAGCATTAAAGTCAAAACAATTTTTAATTTTAAATAGAAAGATACTGCACCCAACTTTAGAACCGCCGGCGATTTACTTAACTTGTTAATGTCCACAACTTAGCCAGACCTACTTACAAGAAGTTGAACTTAATGTACTTTATTGGCACGCTTATACAATCGAAAAACACATTATAAAAATTTAAGTTGCATCCTTAACTACAGAATTTAAAAATAAATTACGATGATTTTCGTAGAATTGTATACTGTCTAACCAAACATTTTGTGCATTAAACAATACACAATAGACTTTGACAAGAATAAATGTCGTGTCACAAAAGCACGCAGCGATACTCCGGTGTATTGATATCTTACGCGGCCAGGCTTTGGGTTCTATATTCACTTCACTCGGTCCACAAGGTCACATTGGAACGTAACCTTATCTTGTGCAGCCTAATCTAGTGCCTACACACGCCTTGCACTACCTTGCAAAAGGAGACCAGATTATGTTGATTAAAAAGTATTATTGGATATGATTCTAAATTAAACTGTCCCTTCTGTGTTCTTGCAGATATTAATCTGCATAAATACCAAATAAAATGACCTCGTCTCCACTTATAGAAGCAAGATGAGCTCAAGAATGCCCTCTGGTGTCTCTTAAAGGAAATACAGAATTATAATAAGCTCGCAGTTAATTCTGAGCATGTTAATGAATTCTTTAGCACATAACTTACATGAGTATGCAACTTGTGTTGACTAAGAATTGAGATAAAGAAATTAAGTTAATAAAAAATTTCCTAGTAACTTTGTCATTTGAATTTGTACTTACCGAGTCAAACTGTTTTCATTCTTTCCATAATTTTACAACACTATTTCCAATCATTCAGAAACTCGTCTAGCATTGAAATGAAATGCTATAATTTAGAAATACATGAATATGCATGACATAGACGATGTCCTCTGACCCTGACACAGGTGTACCTTCCGGCTGGATACGAGGTCAGCAGGACATTGCAATATGTAACACCGACCATCAAAATACTGTTTGGTTATCTCTTAATTTCTCTATGAATATAAATATTATGTTAAAATATTATTTATTATTGCTCGTGAAATCTAATTAGCAAATTTTTACAACGCCCCGTGTCCGGGGTCACCGCGGAAACCTTTACGTAATAAACATGTTAATTTCATAGAAATTATGCTTTCGGCACACTGATTCGAGTTCAACCGTTGAGATTGTGTGGCACCATTATGAAATGCATTTTATTATATCAGTGGATGTACTTCGTTGTAGAAATTATCTCTACTCCTCCTTACTTTCTCTTCCTTTTTGTATTTCCAATCATTTTAGTACACCAAAATATAGTCAAGACGTTATCATCATCCTCCTTATCCTACTCCCGTAGGGTCGGCGCAACAGGTTTTTGTCCTCCACATAACTCTATCATACGTCATCTCAGTCATCACTCCCTTCTTGATTCACCTTTCACGCAATCCATCGATCTCTTTCTAGGTCTACCTCTACCTTTGTACCTCACACATAACTAACGTACTCCTTTTTACATGCGATTCTTCCCTCGTCAAGACGTTTTATCTATCTAAATATATGTTAGCATTTATTATAATGTCTTGTATACTTTCAACAAACAATACGCATATCAAGTCGACTTGAGAAGTCAACTATGAATTATTGGGCTATTAAACTACGTTATAGCGTTGTAAATGCATCACGTGGTCGATTATTACAATGTTATATTATACAGCAGTAGCTAATGTATTAGAATTTGAACGTAGATAGTTCAAATGATTATCGCACTCACAGTTGTTAAGTGGTCATTTAGGGAGTCCTAAATATTTGCGTGTGTAGTATTGATTTATTATAACTCCGATCGGTGAACATGTTTGGTTGAGGTTGTAAAATAAATTTTAATAAATTTTTTAATTATGCGAATACATAAATAGAAAATTCAGTTAGCTGATTGTAAGTCGGAACCGCAGCGTTCCCGTTGCGATTTACTGACGATTACGTCACGGTGAACGCGAAGAATGTCTTTTGAGCTTTTGTATTGTCAACTTAAGCTTGGCTGTAGTGAACGGTGTAAATAATGAGACAAATCTCTAACTTACATTAAAACACTATAAACTGATATATTTTCGATTATTGAGTACTTCATTTATTGTTAATGCCATGTTTATTGACTTCCCATCATAAGGTACAAATATTTATAGCCAAGTGAATTATTAGTAACGAGTTACATTCCGTCGTAAGTGCCATTTGTTATTCGAGTAGGCTGTCTTGTTAAATCATAGAAGTATCGATTTCGTAAGAATTTAGTACTAATTGTTTCGTTGGCAACCCTACTCGAGCTCTATTATTTGTTGGCCTTTAGGAGGTTACCGCGATGACGTAACCGCTTGCTCCAGAGTGGGCGGCATAATACAGAATCATTTTTGACTTTCTCATTTTTGTGTTTTATTTTTAGAACAATGAATAATACGGGATTATACATTCAACATTGGAAATTAAAAAAAATATGAACGCGTATTTTTTAATCGCCAACAACAATGTTATAATTTAACATTTTCTTTAGGTTAATATTTTTTTTTCACAGGATATTAAGGATTAAAAAATAAAAACCGTATTTCAAGGTTGGTAGTGGATCGAAAGTATTAAAAGAAATAAAATTGAATTACACCGTAACTAACGTTGTTATATGTGTAACGCATTAACTCGGAACGATATGAAATTAAAATATGCCGTTGATAATTGTATTCAAAGGTTTTCATTTATAGCTGCAGTTAGTGTAAAATGGCATAGAAATTTTTCAACAACCTTATACCTGTACTAAATATAATAAACCCTGTTTTTCCGTTTTTTATATAGTTTTGTCATATCATAGAGTACGTTGTCGGTAGAGTATCGGGTGCTAAGAAAACTTTTAAATAAAAAACTGCTTTTATTGATAAAAAAACACTTTCTTTCTTACATTTCAGTTAAAACACTCGAGTACATTTTCCTATATCCGTATAAATTGAATAACAAATTCCATTTGCATAAAAGACACTCTTCATAAAATCCAGCATTTAAAAACATAGACCAAGTTCATATCAATAGTGACATCGTTACGTTGGCAACACTTATTGATCCGTCTGATAAGGCATTATGGTACACTTGCAGTGCGCTATGTTGGTAGGTAAAGCGTTATACTGATAAAGCTGGCCCGTGGAGAATGCCAAGGTTGCTTTTCTATACGCTATACGTTAGAGCTAGTCTGTGGAGGTCCGGTTTGTAGTGCAGCTCTAGTTATACTGGATTTAAATTCGCATACGAGACAATGAGCGGTAAAAGACTACAAAGTTCTTTTTTTTTAATGGGAAGGTATAAATAGGGTATGGAAAGCTCTTGTTATGATATATGGCTATTTGTTTCAGGTCTCATAATTAGATATTAAATGACTTTATGAAAAAAAATTATAGAAGAGATGCGTATGTATTTTAGTGATTGTTTATTATTTGTCAATGGAGTATTATATACAGTATGTGCATAAGAAATAGATTAGATACACGAATCTCATTAGAATTCAGGTAAAAGTAATGTAATAATGAATTCTTTTATTTCTTTCTGTTGGAATTAAACGAGCGGAATCTAAATTTTGTGTGTGCAACTTTCGTTACAGCGTGCTTCATTTACAATTCAAATGTTGGTGTTTTAACATCACGCTGTAGAGTAAATTACATAACGCTCGCAACTCTTCCGGGATCTTTGTAGTTTAACTTTTTGCTAAAAATATTTTCATGTCATTTTTTCAAACTCAATTTTATTTTTAATGAAAATATTAAGAGCGGGCGCACACCTTTAACCAAACTATGGCACAACTATTGTGCGATTGTCGCATTGTTTTGCAGCTAGTTCAACTGTTTAGTTGCACAACTAAAAATCGAGTCGTGTGCGCACCACCATATAAGCTTATAGGAATCAAAGTGAAGCTAAACAGTTGTGCGATAGTTTAGTCAAAGGTACGTTCTAAAGATTAAATTAAATTTGACTATTGTGATAGACCATTTATTGGGCCAGCGTAGACTATGGCCTAGTCATTCTAGACCATTTTAAAAACGTCTATTAATGAGGTGTAAGATTACGTTTAGTTTCTTGAATAGCTATTTCATGTAAGGTCGTGGTATTTAATTGACTTTAGCTCGATTAAATATCTCATGTACGTGTAGCAATTGTGCATGTGTGTTAATGAACTGCACAGATGTCGCTAGTGTGTTAGATCACGACTATCAGCTCTCAGTCTATTTATAATTTTTAAATTATACTTGTACAGTTCAAGAAGTCATCTAAAGTCGTTAATAACAAAGTGCTTATTTGTAATTCTTTTGTCATTTATCATTTTTTCTGTTGTAATCATTGAATTTTCTTTATGTTTAGTAAAATATGACAATAAGCGTTAGTGTTGATTTATTTTCCTCTTTTTTTCGGACACAAAATTCGACTTCAATTCTCATCCATGAAAGGTAGGTCTTTATCATAACATCTGCAAGAACAATATCTTTATCCAGAGGGGTAAGCAGAGATTGTGGCTCCATTTGGGGCGGTCTTGACTTAATTCTTTTTACTACATTTACTTAATTTCAGTTTGAAATAAATCGATAATGTTCCTAAATATTGTTGGTCTAGTTATTAAGTGATAGAGATTGTCGCATCGCAGGTAAGTGCACGTGGGCGGTTGATATCTGTTATCAGCGCTTGTAGGCCGGCTGGAGGAATATTGCGACCACTTCAAAGTGCTTGCTCCCACGCATTAAACTAGGTACGGAGTTGCATGTTAATCAGCTAAATGTAGTATGATTATAATGTTTACGAGTATAAATATGGCTTGTTATAATTCACTACACATTAAGACATTAGTTGTGTATTTGAATTCGAAGAAAGTACAGCGTAAAGAACAATAGTTGTAAATCTTTTGCATATATTCATCGGAGAATTTCACTAATATTATAAATGCGAGTTTGTAGCCTACACTTATATATCAATTTAGATAAAAAACTGCTGAACGGATATCGATGAAATTTAGTATAGTAGAGGAGTCTCTGGAAGAAGACGTAGGTTATTTACTTTTGTTTTTTTAGATTCCACGCGGATGGAGTCGCCGGCGAAAGTTAGTCTTAAATAAAAAACCATGGTGCATAATCAATTCTAGTTGTCCTTAAAAATCAGTGAAGTATTAGATAAAAGCGTTGTTTAATGGGTGGGCAGTGACTGGTGCAAACGTTCTTTTAGCGTGATACTTGCGCTTATCTTGTTCTTTTCTTTCATACCATTAGTAAGGTGAAATATCGCAGTAGTGGCGCAGCGAGCGGCCTCGTTTAGCCTTTATTGAAGTCTACAGCGTCGCGGCTCACGATTTCTCGTTATATGCTCCAACGCGTTGCATTTATTCATCGCACGATCAACAGCACAATGCAGTGACAATACCGCCATCTAGGATACACGGAGATGACATAAATGTATTCGGATACTTATATATTTATTAATATAAATATACCTAATATCTAAAAGGTTTTCTTTAGTGCTCATTTAGGGGTTCTGCGTGTCACAGTTAAAGAAGTTCACTTAAACACTACTCTTCGGCAGATGTTAAAATTTTATTGGAATTTGAAGTTTAAGAGCGGGCGCACACCTTTGACTTAAATTATCACACAATTATTGTGTGATTGTCAATTGTCAATTGTTTTGCAGCCAATTCAACTGTTTAGTTGCACAACTAAAAATCGAGTAGTGTGCACACCTCCATATAAGCTCATAGGAATCAAAGCGAGACTAAACAGTTGTGCGATAGTTTAGTCAAAGGTGTGCGCACGCTCTAATTATAAGTATCGCCTCATCACTAAGAGACTGTTAAATATTTAAATGCCGTTTTAGTATTCGGCCGTTAGAGTATCACTTTAAGTGGTTGTCAACTTAGTTTGGAATAGTTGTTCGCTGTATTCGGGCAGCCGCCGCTAATTCGCTCAGCGCCTCCCAATATGGCAATCGCACGTACCTATTGCCTGGGTAAGTGTGCTTTGCTTTTAATCGTTTCCTCTCTTGGCTAAGTGTCATTATTGTATATTTTACTAAAGTCATACTAATTTTTTTAGGTAAACGGTATCTCGTAATCAATTTTTAGTTTTTCCTTCCAAAGACACGGAAATATAGTAAAAAATTGTAGCATTATTTCATTTTATTGTCAACTAATGAAACATTTATTTACTCCCTAATTAACGTTAAGTTAACTTTAGAAATAAGATCTTGTATGTGTTTTGTGACGTCATCTCACCTGTTAGGGCGATGTGTGTGTCGACAGCGACAGCGACAGGGCACAGCCAGGCGAAGGGCTGCCGACAGGCGCGCCGGTTGCTCTCCAACCAATCACCTGCGCCTTACTTTCACTGGTCGAGTGACGCAACAACGCAGCTTGCGACTTACAACTTTTGGAAATCTATACCTTAGTTTCTTTATGTGTAACAAAAACAGATTAGACATCAAAACTATTTATAATGATTCACTTTTAATACGTTATAGTACTTTAGTTAATCACTTTTGCCTTGTTCGCATTAGTCAATTTAGTCATGTAGCAAGTAACTTAATTACTAAACGTGTATGAACAACAAAAATTTAGTTGTATAAAATAGCAATTCACGTCCAAAGTAGTGAAGCTACTAAATTACTGGCCTAATGCGAACTAGGCATTAAAGTGGTTGGATAGATTTCTTCTAATCTTTACCAAATTTGATGAGAAATTATATTAATCTGGTAATATTCTTTGACTACTTAAATAAACTAATACCCGTAAAGAGTACTACACACTTAAATTTCAAATAACAAACTTTAACCCTTAAATACACCATTTTTTCGTTTTAAATACCATAAATTGAAACGGGTAGTAAATTGAAAATAGCTTAAAGGAAAAATAAAGAAAAAATGATTTTTCAAAATAGTCTATTGCGTAAGGAAGAAGACTGATGTAAAAATGCATCACCATGCATTTAAGGGTCATACTTCATACTATATTGATTTTATAAATGCGAAAGTTTAGATGGGTGGATGTTTGTTAAAGTTTGTAGCCTAAACAGCTGAACGAATTTCTATGATATTTGGTATAGATGTAGAGGATAGTCTGGCAGAACACATAGGTTACTCGCTTTTTATTCCACGCAGACGGAGTCGCGAGCGAAAGCTAGTTATTGATAAATTTAATAACCATCTCCGTTTTATATTGCACTTTTTATGGGTATTTATGAAGTAATTTGTAATTAAAATAGTCAGTTGTCTTCTTGGAAGTCTTATCGCCATTTTTAAGATATAAGTCGACGTATTAAGTTATTTAAGATTTGCTTCTAAGTATTAACAAAGGTAAAAAGTTAATCGATTGTAATTATTACGTTTAATTAAAGATTATGTACTTCATAGGTATTAATCGCCAATTATTTTTAATATCCTACTAGAGACCCGCACTGACTTCGCACGGGTCTAATACTGATATGAAAATGTGTTTATTTACATTACTTTAGAAAGCTCTAAAATCAGTATTCGTCTACTATATTATACATGTGTTTTACATATAAACCTTCCTCTAGTATCACTCTATTTAAAAAAAAAACTGCATCAAAATCCGTCACGTAGTTTTAAAGATCTAATCGTTCATAGGGACAGACAGCGGGAAGCGCCTTTCTGTGCATGCAGTCATATTACATAACAAGCTAAGAATAAATAAGAATTTTAAGCTTATACATTAAATTGTTTTAGCTATATCTATTTACTTAGTTTAAGATAGAAAAGGGACGGACATAGCAAAGTTTATGTAACCTGCAGAAAAGAAACCTTGCAAGTTCAGACGGCGGAGTAATCAGTCACTTAATGCTACTTAGTTACAACTTAGGGTTTACCAGATACCTTTATAATATAGGTTATTAATATTAAGTTTTGTTCCAGTATTTTATGACATATAGAAGCAATACAATATTAGGTAACAAAAATGTAGTCGAAAATTGCACCAGAAAATTTGAAGCACTGCCTACCACTTTAGTTTACAGGCGTGGTTATTTGTTTATCTCGTTCGTGTTACAAATGGCTAGGTGATAAGTAATATAGTGCTAGCTACCGCAGCTCTGAAGTTGCGCAACGAGCTCAAATAAATTTCCAAAGCAAATGTAATGGACACCGCATGCGAGACGACGTTGAGGCAGGTCAGTTGCGCGAAAGCACGGCGCCCTGACACACTGCTATACTGCAACACTGCAACACTGCCACACTGCAATGGTAGAACACTGCAAAACTGTCACGCTGCAAGCCTGCAGTTACAATGCTGTTTTCCAGTGACAGTTTTCTCACCATACGCTACGATGTATAGCGCAGAAAAAAATTCTAAGTTTAACTTTATACCGCGTTTATTTGTAAGGCTGTAGAATTTTTAGGCAATGATAGTGTTTTGTTTTGATTTGTCGTAACATCAAATATCAACACATATTCTCATATTTTTTCCATCACAGTTCTAATAGTAAAAACCGACTTTTGTGTTGACTGTTACAGAATAATCTTGGCAATGTAGCAATTTGTGTTTGAAAAAATAAACCTATTTACTTATTGGAATCAAATATTATAAAACTTATTTTGATATGCCGTTCTAAGAATGTTTATGAACTAAAAATAACCCTAATAGAACGAAAACACACAACCAGCTCGTACAGAGAGTGTAGAAAATTCATTCATATATTGAGATCTCAGCGTTGTATATTGAAATATTTTCCGTAGCACTTCATACACTTGAATACTACGTGAAATCGGTTCGCGGAGAATGTTGCAGACTATTTTAATCTAAATACTGTTATGAACATTTACAATTGATATTTGAGTTATAGCACACTGGTATGTCGAGTTGTAGCAATATTTATATCGGCAATTGTTGAATGCAATTGCTCCACTGAACTTTACGCTTGTGTTAAATCATTTTCTGTCTCTGTTTTAAAGAAGTTAACGAAAGGGATGTCTATATGTTCCACTTGTGACTCTACAATCTGAACTTATAGTAACAAAAGATCGTAATACTGTAATTGTTTTGTAGACCCTACTTTTTCAGATTTAAATTCCATGACGTCACAATATGGCGGCGGTTTTGTGGACACTCGTATTAGAAATATATTGTACTTGTTAAATATGTTTTGCGTACTACTAATACAATTTTGGTAGATTTTTATGGGTGTTTCCCGTTGTGCAGCTCATTGGGAATTTTTGGCTATTGGGCCGATCGACTCCAATAAATCGACCCAATGGGATAAATATACTTTTAGGCCGATCGTTCTATTGCACGACGGGAAACACCCATTTTTACTATGTAGAAAAAAACTTGTTATGTTTTTAAAATAGTGAAGCGAACAAGTAATTTTCGAAGGTCAACAAGAATGTTAGTAATTAATATAACATTTCTAACGCTTAAAGTATAAAAAATCTGCCGATAGAAGCATGTTTTTACTCTGCATATTTCTTTAACATTAAAATATGCTGACTGGTATTAGTATATTCTGATGTAGTATTTCTCTGCAAAGAAAATCGTTTAACTTTGTTTTTAATAGTATTAAAATTTACATTTACATACAGTTGGTGTTATTTTACGTATAACTAAGGACTTGTCATGTCTTTAGTAATCTATTGTATTACTTCAAAAAATATAGTTATAAACTGTTTGGTTAAAGACGTATTTTAACACTCTGACTGCCGCTGATTGTTATTATGAACATCAACGTCGTTATATGTTTCAACATAAATGTGTATCACTGCACTGCTTTCAGGACAAGCCATTTAATATTTACTAGCTTGCGCCCGCGACTCCGTCCGCGTGGAAGTAAATAAAAACAAAAGTGAGTAGCCTATGTGTTCTTCCAGACTATCCTCTACATCTATACCAAATTTTATCGAAATCCGTTCAACCGTTTAGGCTACAAACTCTAACAAACATCCATCCATCTAAACTTTCGCATTTATAATATTAGTATAATTTTCAAGTTTGTAATTCGAAACCCTATGCATACCAATGTTTCAATAACCATGATTTGTCAAATATCCGCGCCGAGTTCTATTCCGAAATCCAAAGATAAAATCCAAAACTATATAAGTTTTTTATGGTAAGACCCTTATCTTATTAACATTATAAATGCGAAAGTTTAGATGGATGGTTGTTTCTTTGAGTTTGCCGCTTAAACTCCCGAACGGATCTGGATGAAATTTGGATTAGATGTAGAGGATAGTCTGGAAGCAGACATAGGCTACTTACTTTTGTTTCCTTTAATTCCACGCGGACAGAGTATCGGGCGAAATCTAGTATATAATATTTGACTTTGTGACATAAGTCACGTAGTTATGATCTGGCTGCGCGGTTCAGTGACTGGAAACCTTTTGACATACATACCTTTAAAACCACTATCACTAACTAATGCATAAAACATACAACCTTATCGTACCACCAGTAGCAGTACAGACGAAAAAACTAAGGAATCCAGCGAAATATGAAAATGCATTTAAAGTCAACAGTATGACATAGATATCAAACATTGAAGTTCCACACAATCAATTTTGTAACCAATGTAATAGATTTAAGAGTCACGATGAATGTAAACATAATTTTGTATAACCGCAGAACGCGTTCGGAACAAATAAATAGTTATGTACAAAAGTGAGTGTCCCAAGGCTGACTGGTTCGTACGCCGCTCGATTTGCTCACATACTCATTGTAAAACACACCCTATGCTATATATGTTTAAGTTATAAAAACGCAATTTATAAATAATCCGTGACAGTTCCCGCCAATAATGGAACTTGCTTTCCTTGTGCGCTAGGATTTATTTGATTTATTGTGCATTTAAATTTAATAGTGTTTTGGAGTGGTTATTTGAAGGGATTTTTTTATTTAATTTATAACACTGTTGCTATATTAGATAATATTTGTTTCGTATTTTTATATGGTTTCTTATCTCTTTAACGATGTATGACGATGTACACTTTCATTGAATTGTAATTAACACATTAGAACTTCAATATGACAAAACCTAAGAGAAGTTTTGTGCTCCAAACAACTCTCTCATACATCACTCATCTCATCATCACTCCCTTCTTGATCATGTCATCTTTCACGCAATCCATCCATCTCTTTCTAGGTCTACCTCTACCGGTGTACCTCCACATTCATAACTAACGTCCTTGTTGCTACATGCGATTCATCCCTTCTCATAACATGCCCATACCACGCTAACCTTTTACTCCTTATTTTTTTTCCTCTACTTAATTACCTTAATATTTCTGATTACTTTGCTAGATATAATTAAATTAAAAAGTAATTCTTGTCATAATCTAACCTATTTAAATAATTGCTTACTCTTTTAAGCTAACTTCGTACGGCATTTGTTGGAAATGCTACTGATGCACAAAACGTGGTCATGTCCAAGATGGCGACGGCTTTTTGCCATGATTTCCCCACAACTGGATGTGGCCACGCTAGTTGCTACGCGGGATGTTATTCTCATAAACCGAACTAGAACTTCCTTTTCTGGAATTAGAACAATAATACAAGTTAGTGTTGTGTTGCCATATTGAATAAACTAGTCACTCGGTTGTGTATAAATTATATATCTTTTATGTTAATTCAATATATTTTTTTTCTTTTCTTCTTGGCTTTAATTCAATAATTTCTGCTTTAATTTAAACCACTAATGGTCTTTGACTCTTTTAACTGACTTCAAAAAAAGGGGTTCTCAATTCGAATGTTTGTTTATTTTTGTTTTTTGTATTGAAACATACAAGATTAGAGTGTTTTAAATGAGATTTGTAGTAAACGATAGTGAAATCAATTATATTAAATAAACGACCGATTGACTTCGATACCGTTGATAGATTACATATTTAACTCTCTAATATCATTAACATAAAATAACCAATCATATTAACATTGATTTTTTATTTAAACAGTAATTTTTTTGCGTCCCCACTGAGTAGCGCGATACTTACAATAAGTTAGGGATGGCTAGACCATAAACAACCAACCATTTTAACGCGTGACGTCAGACGTCAGAGTCTCAACCAATCACAATCGAACGATAGTCGTTTTTGCTGCGAAATGCCTTTTTATACATTATCTTTGAATTTCTGAGCAGATGTGCAAGTTGAATTACTATGTTTTCCTTCACCGTAAGCCGGATAGAATTATTGTTACTAATAATGAGTGTTTCTTGACATTTTAATAATAAAAATGTAAATGTTAATAAAACTGTGTTGTTATGTTGAACTAAAAATATCCAATTGTCACTTTATAAAATTGGAATTAATTAAAAACGAAGTAAACAAATACAGGATGTTTATTTTAACGAGTATTATGTTAACGATAAGTGTACTTTAATTACAAAGATAACGGTAAAAAGGTTTGACAAATTAAATGTTATAAGGAAGGTATTTAATTCTGGTAGTCTTTAGTATATCGGCCAGGTAATCATTATTTTTACTTCATAAAAACATTTATTTATATCGACTGCAGTATTAAAACAACAAACAATGGGTTGAGTATTTAGTATTTTGCGTGTTATTTCAAATGGGATGGATGAAAAATAGATTTTTTTAGCAGTAGAACTAAATTAACTAGAATATTACGGATTAGAAAGATGATACCTTTTAGACAACAGAATTACTGATCTAGTTTTTTTAATTAACTAATGGCTATAAATCGCTATTAATCAATGGCAATCCTAGACCGAAAAAGAAAAAGAGTTAGTTAATCTGTGAACGTAAGAAATAGCGATACTGTTCTTATACAGGTGTATACCGTAACACATTATCGTATTTGATCCGCGGCCGCGCAGCTACCGCGTGCCGGCTCATTCTTTAGTCCGTAGCCGTAGCGATATCCGTATTTACAAAATGGCTGACATAATTAAAAATGTCCGCTGCAGTGACGTTTGACGCGTGATGTGACGCGTCATTCGCGCACGTGTTCAATACATACGCTTTCTTCTCATCAGATCAGTTCTTATGAATGAACCATGATGGTATTTCTGTAAACAATAATTATTCGATTAAATGTAGATAATCTGCGATTGCGGATATCTTTAGATAACAGTCGCCATTTCAGCGAATACATATAACCGCTTGATTGTTTTGAAAAAAAAAAAACTGAAATAAATTACAATTAAATTGACTTTTTATAGTTCTTGGCAAATTAGGCCAGTCAAAAAATGCGTAGAACATATTTTAAAGTGTTTCCGTTAGTAATGCTTGTCAAATGTTTTACGTGTTTATTATCCGCGAGGCGAGCCGGCGTGTTGTCATTACCTTGCCATTGCTTGCACGTTTTAAAAATGTTTGATCATTGTCTATGGCCGGTGTTTAATAGACATCTATGGTATTCCAAGCGGCAATCGTTGCGGTATAATCAAAACATTTTAAACTATTTTAAATTCTAGTAGATGTAATCTAAATGTTATAAAAGTATGTTTCATTATTGATAACGATAATGACCTTTAATTTTATCAAATAAAGTCGCACCCGACTAAGTGCAGTCTTTTCATCACATTATAATTCACTAGCGATCCGCCCTAGCTTCGCCTGGGTGAAAAATATAAATCGAATTACTTTTATGTTGTTAGTTTCTGAACCTTTCATGCAAACAAACATTTAAATCTTTCCTGTAGATTATGTAGTAATAATTGTCATAGACTTATTAAGACATATTTTATGCAATTTGATTGTAAAATTGAAACAGTTTAAAAGCAATCACTATTTATCGTTTATGGATCAATCCACAGCTATTTATGTGCTTCTAATTTAATAGCTATGAAATAGGCGGGGTTATTGCGGGACTCGAATACGTGATCATTGCACTTAGGTTTTATTTAAATAATTTAATTATAATATTTATCGAGCATATTACGGCGAGGTGGGGTAACCGCCCAACGGTCGCCCTTTTCCAATAGGTTTGTGTTGCAGTTAAAGGCGTTATAGATATGTCGCCCAGGGCGCTAAATGGTAAAACCGGCATGTAAACTAGTGTATTATGATTAAATGTACATTTAACGATTGTGTACAAACTGAATGTATTATTAAGTGTGTTATAAGACTGAATTGCTAATATCAATATCAATTAGGCAAGGCGCGTTGTGAAAGCGATTTGCACGTGGGTGTAGTTATCGAACGATAGACTGCGATCGATAATTTTCTGATTTTGCAACAAACATAGCTCCGAACGCGAAATATGAACGTATTTAAGTACACAAGTATCATTTATGAAACGAGAAAATATCTAGAACTTACAGCCTTAATTCGCTTCGAAGATAATGTTACGACTGTGTACACTGGTATAATTTTAACAGCATTGCACTTTTCTTTGTAAATTCTATAATATTTGTTTACATATACCACTAACTGCAAAAATACTAGTAGAAAAACCTTTTGCTACCTCAGCTACAAGGGAATGTTTTATTCATAATCATAGGAACCTTACTTATCATTGACTAGCTATTCCCGGGCGGCTTGATCCACATGAAATTATGAAAATTTTATTTTATTGTTTACATTTGTCAAATTCTAGTAATAGTAAATGTCAAAATGACATGACATGATGTCAAACTATTGCGATCTTACGTCCTTGATGTTGGCAGCTCGTAGCTTATGGTCCATTTCCCACATTTGGGTTTTTATCCAATTCATTTACCCTCTAAGTTTAGTAGCCTGAAGATATATAGCCTAAAGCGGAACGTAAGTGTAGGGTTTTTTATTAAAAAAAGAATTATTCAAAAACATGCTATAATCGCTGACATCTTACGCCATAAAGTAGTGTGTGTTTACGCTTTATTATATTGGTATAGATAGATAGATAAGTTATAAATATAATAAATACGTTAATTTCTTTTTTAACAAAATAACATTTATGACGTACAAGTACTGGAATGACTCGGTGTTAGTAACGATTTTACGCCCTTCTAGCGCCCTTGGCGAAATTCTTTTTTAAGCACTAGGAAGGGCAGGTTATACAGGGTTATATAAGACAGTTGACATGTGGTCTTTGCAGCGCTCTGGAAGATCGCCAATCGCTCCCTAACGATAGCCCTGTGTCTGAGATTTATATAATGATATGAATTGATCAAACAGAAAACTTTATGGTAAAAATACAGTAAAACATAAAACAAAAGGAAAACGTGAAGAGAAAAATTTCGTTGCTGCACCGAGGGATTTGTGCCTGGCCTCGGAATGCTCGCTGAAAAACCGAGCAGGAATGACGCTGTTATATTATTTCCCCAGAAGCAAACTCCTGACTGATTATTAAATATACAACATTGAAATAAATTCTTTGTACAATCTTCAAGTTTTTAATGTCAATAACATTCTTTCTGATTTATTAATAATATTTCTTACGATTTAGATGATAAAATTTTCACTTAAGAGAATATTTGCAAGTAGAAATTTGTTTAAAAAAAAACTTACATACGTCATTAAAATATGCGTCAATAAAGTTACTGAAAAACATTGAAAAGAGATTATTTTTAATTGAGTTTATGTTTTTTTTTCTTTAATTCCATAGATAATAAAATACAGTTTGCGAGAGTGTAACGTTAATGCTTTCTTTTCATCTCAGAGTAGTTTTTGTGATATTTGAGAGAAATTACATTTGTAATTTTCGTGTGAAGATTGAACGTCCGCGAGCGCTGGTCCGGAAAATGAGATCATAACCCTAAGGGTCACATGTCTCTGTTAGCTTTTAAATGGAATCTGTGATGAATTTACGCACAACGTTAGTTTATATGAAGTACATTCACACAAAAACTTCTCTTGTTCAACGATTAAAAGTGACTAAGGTATTTTATTTTTTCTCCTTTCCATTAACTATCTTACTAATATTATAAATCCGAATTCTTGATAATATTTGTTATAGTGTTAAATTGATTTCGATGTAATAATAATATGACATAGATGTAGAGGATAGTCTGCAAGAACACATTGCTTGCTTTTTTTAAAACCACGCGGAAGGCGCCGCGGGCGAAAGCTAGTTAGCGTAACGAGATACTTCTTCATTCGTTAGTAACGTAACAGAGCTATTTAAATGTGAATCTATACATATAATAAAATTGGAGTGTCTGTAATATCAAAATAAAATCCAGATTTTGGAAAGATGATGTATTTGCGTTGCTGATAACGAAAGTCGCATTTATATTGTTTTTGTCTATCTGTCTGACTGTCGGCAAGCCGCGTTTGTTCCGGGTAATCTCCGAAACGGCTCGACCAATTTCGACCGAACTTTCACTGAAGGGTAGCTGACATAGACGGGTATGTTATAGGCTACTTTTTAACTTAATATTACGTGGGCAAAGTCGCGGGCATCAGCTAGTTGTTAATAAATATGTAACAGTTGTGAGTTTATTTAGTAATGTTCACATGTAAGAAATATGCAATGTGTAAGAGTTACGATGTATGGGCATGCCGTGGGAGTGCGGGGTGAAATACTGCGGGAACAATATGTAGGTTCACCATCTATGTGTACCACTATGGTACAAGTCTACTTTGAAGCTATTTTGTAAATATTTCACATAACAATTGTTATAAGGTTAAAGTTTTTCTTAATAGTTGATGAAACTGTATCGTATTTGTTTTATATTAACTTTAAAATATGGTTGAATCATTTTAATTTGTCAAGGAAAAACAAATAGAATTGAATATTGTTCAAATTAGATAACTGAAATACGTATAAATAAGGACTTCGTCATATTTGTACAAATACACTGATAAATCTAAAATGTTGTACATTTTTTATTAGTAACTTAATTATTTACTGAGGTCATTAGTTTATCAATGAACTTTATGTACTTATGTGACTATTGAAATTGGAGACTAACAATTCTTGATTCTGATAATATGGTTTAGCAATTGATTTCTCATAATTTTTTATTATTGTATGTACATTTAATCACTTAAGAATTAAAATAGCAGAATAGATTCAAGACTGTCCGTACGGAGTTGCCGACGTGGCCAGGCTACCAGCATGGGTTTGGCGCGCCGCCAGTTGCAACAAGTGGCAGCGGCCTTCAGAGTTCAATGTATTTTAGCGCCGGTACAAGTTCAGGGCCGCGTTATGTCATCGATGTATGACAAAAATATTGCCCTATAAACGTGTTTACGAGGTAACAGACCGCCATTTTTACGTTGCGTTTATGTTCGAAGAGGGTTGGTAATGAAATGGAACTCGTGCGCAATCATGCATTTACTGCCTTCCTTATGGGTTTTTTAGTTTAATAATGTTTCTCATAATTTAATAAGCTCGATATAGAGATTGTCATTTCATTCTTTAGGCACAGTATCTATTCTGAAATATCTTCCCAGAATCTACAATAGTTACAATTAAAACTTGCTTTTGTTGTAATGGCGTCCAAACGAATTACTAACATAATAGCTTGTAAATGGCTCAGTAGCACAACGACATTAGTATTTATACGGCTTCCAGAATTCTTTGTTATAAGGCCTAGGTCTGACCTAGAACCTCGAACGAGGCGCAATATCACAGATTACAGACTATTGCATAAACAACAACTTTAAGATTTCGGCATAACTCAACGTCCTATCGAACGACCTGTTCAAAATTATCTTGCTATCTTTGTCTTTTCATTGAGAGGAAAAAGGAAGACGATAATGTATTGTTGCACAGTTGTAACTCTACAACTCCTGGCTTATTTACGCATAAACAGAGTTTTTTTAAAATCTTTTTAATCAAAGTTCATCCTGTGAGATGTAATAAATATAGGTCTCTTCTAGTAATTTTTTTTTCTTCTTATTTTAACAACAAGTGGTAATAAAGTTTCATTTTAAACTACAAACGGTAAGACAAAGTAATGCGTCAACGGGAAGCGGTAATCTTGTTAAAACTTTACTGAAGCGACCGACGTTTTCATTACGTAGCGCTCTTCAAATGCAATCTCGTGCGACATACAACATCTGCGAGGGTATATCACGAATATTTCTACGACAGTTGCGAGACTGTATCCGTAACATCATCAACAAAATTTGAATGATATTTGTTTGTGTACACACTAGGTAGTGGTGTCCTACGTTCGATGACCTTACGATAACGGTTTTATGAAATTTCATGATGTGTATTTTCTTGTACTTTCTTTCTTTCTGATTGTCTCTACGGAGAGGGGGCGGCCTCTTTGAATCCCCGGTCTGTTATACCTCTGTATAGCGTGAAAAGCTGCCGTCTGCATCTTAAACAGTGTTGTGAACGAACAAATTACGATTTAGGAAAATCAAACACGTATTTTTATGGCCTAGTTACCTGACCGTTGTAAAACTAACGTAATCGTTTTAAGAGAAAGATTTAAAATTGCGTGCACGCATTTGATGTATGGAGCTTATCAAATGCCGGGCGAGTCATCTTACGTGGCATTAAGCCAATGGAGCCTTCGCTTAAAGTTCAGCCTTGCAGCCTTGATGGTTGTGCAATGTTACCTACGTGACGTGATCTGAAGCTTTCGGATTACATTTTTACACTTATATGCCATTATTTTGTTCTTATAAAAATTATCTCGACAGCCGCGTCACTGTGTACTAGGTTAATTGAAATGGGTAAAGATCCTGTAAATTGTTCCCGCCTAATTTACTGTCAATGTGACATTTAAACACCATTAAGAATGTTGATTATTTTTCCATGTCATTAAACATTGTTTACGCGGCAAGTGCCGGGGGCGACTTGTTGCTCCCGGCCTGTCCTTGACATGGAATCTGGGTTACTGGGATGATCCACCTGTTGCTGCAAGTGCGAGGGAGACAGACGATCATTGAAGCGAGAGAGATTCTCGAACTCGATATGTGGTTTTAGTTGAAAGTGTCTTCGATTGTTCTGCGCCATTTACTTTGTCTGTGGAAATGTGTGATAGGAAATGTTTTGTAAGTTTTTATTACTGTCTTACTGAAAGATTCTTATAAATTGAGACATTATATTTGTAGTATTCAGACTACACATTTCACTAATAATGCTCGTATAATATGATAAAGATTAATGATTTTACTTGTTACATAAAGGGAATTTGATTTCATTCATCATCATCAAAGCGTCGTATTAATAATAATAAACGGAAGTACATTGCATATCTATAAAAATAATATTATTTTCTAAGCACATAGTTGACTAAAACCAGAAAAACCTTTTAGCGAAGCTTAATTTGCAAAATAAACGATACGAGGAAAATCATTGACATAAACGTAATGGCAGATTACAATAATCCCAGCTGATGTTTCTGACATACATTTTAGGATAAACATTTGATAAGCAAATGTAATGTTACAGAATATTTGAATAGTTTAATAATAAATGTAACCATAATGGAAGATCCCCGAATTTCTCTTAGAAACCGGTTATAAGTTCGACGTAGGATAAAGTTAATAGCACGTAATAATGTCGAAGTAATACTCTGGAAATCTCGGAATAGAAGTCACTTCTTGAAATAACATTCCAAACTCCACTATCATGTAATATGTTGATCAACTTAAATTTTATAGAAGACCAGATATCGCACGCGACTCCGTCCATGTGGAAATAAAAAACAAACAAAATTAAGTAGCCTATGTGTTCTTCCAGGCTATCCTCTTCATTTATGCCAAATTTAATCGAGATCAGCAGTTTTGGCTATAAACTCTAACAAACAGTCATCCAATCTTTCGCATTTATAATTTTAATAAGATAAGATAGAATAGATGTATGTACATTAATGAAGAGCAAAAATATGTAAAAATTTAGGAGAGGAGTGTCCGAACAGCAACAAAAGGAATTCCGTAATTGGCCTTTATCTCTATGTTTGATATTCAAATGTTTTATTACATCAATCGATTAACGGCTAACCTAATTAACTGCGGTAATTCCCATTAACGTTTTAAATTCCACCAAGATTATTAGATTGTTGTTTAAATATTAAAAAAAAAACTTTGATTAGCTTACTATACTTAGTTAATAGAGCGTTAATTTTGTTTTAATAATTACTAATCTTTCAATCTAAAATTTGATTTGATCGTTTGGAAACATACACTTATATGTAGCCGCGTCAAAAGTTAAATATATATGTTCTTTTTATACTGTTTCGTATTAAATGCGATAAAATAAAACGGATTATGGGGCTGTGAAAATATTTCTTTTCTTAACTGGATGTTTTTTATTTCACATTGTGGGTGCTGTTTTACATTTTATTTATTAAATAATAATAAAATTGATATAAAAAGTTGCTACAGGAATATAATAACGATGTATTAAGTGTTTATGTAGGTTTGATTACAGCTTGTAGCGGTGTATTGAACAAATGCGAAGTACCGTGTTGCTTTCGTAACGTCAATTTGAACATTTTGCATCATCTTTCATCATAACGTAATTCTATTTAAATGTCAACCTTCACTATTAAGTTGTTACTGAAATAACTATTACCTGTATTATACGGCTCATGCATTTATTAAGAAAGGTGTAGATTTGCAAGAAAATCAAACAAAATTTAATCTTTTTTTATCGATCTTTCCTATAACTTTGTGCGAAAAGTACACTAATAATATATTAAATTAATTATACCCATACTTATAAAGCCTTTTTTATTTTTTTCTGATCCAATTTATTGTGAAAAAATTATAATTTTAAATATATACGCTATATGTTATTTGAGGTTTAAAGCGACTAGCGTTAAGTTTTTTATTGACATAACTGGGTTAGTTGTTAGTGCTAAATATTCAAGCGTTTACCAGCTGACAGGGGGCGGGCAGACTGCACGAAGTCTGACGGACATTATTCAGGAATTTTAGTTGGCGCAAGTCAGTTGTCTAGAATTATTTAAACTTAAAGAAGAAACATAAATAATAATCAAGTGTATTTAAAGTCCTTTATTCTTCTTCTTCTGTTATGGCTCTACCAAAATTTGCTTAGAACTTTTGGAAGGTACAGTCGCCTTCATTTGCCGTGTAACTCGAAACGAACTCATTATAAGCAAAATAGTCTATGTGGTACCTGCATTACACCTGAGCTATACAATAGCGTGGTGTACGTTATTGTTACTTTTACCTCTTAATCATTACAAGACGATAAATATATTACTTTCAAAGTCGAATATCGACAACCTAGCTGATTGTACATCATATGTGTAATATGCTGGGATTATTGAATTTCTTGTTATTATCTACATTATCTTGATATCAATAGAAACTACGCCATGAATTAAATGTAATTAACTGAATATTATCGTGACTTCCTGATTATTATTCACGGCCGCTACACAATTAAATATCTACGTTAGGTACGTTTGGCATACAAAAAACCTTATGTTTATTAATTCGTAGAAGGTCAGTGTTTCGAGAGTGAAAGTTGGATAAAATTGGTTCGGTGAAAACGAAAGTGATTTTGGACTATTTACTAAACGTTAAATGAGGTTCTTTATAAATTCAAATAAATTATTGTAATTGTAAATTATGATACAAATATTTTTAATAAGATAACACTTTCAGTAACTCGAGTATCCTTCTAACTTTTTATTGTTTATGTCTAGTTTTAATAATTTGATCTCATTTCTGGAAATTAACTGCTTTCATTGTCCGCAGGGCGGCACAGTGACACATTGCGTCGTGGACCAGCATGTAGTGGATAGTACACGGAGCACGCACTACACATACAAAATGGCCGACCTCATCGTGCCGGATTGCATAGAGGATGAGGGGTTCGACTACGACATCAAGACCCCGGACATCGTGGCTGATGATATGACTGAATCCGGCTACCAGGAGGGGTCAGAGACTAGTTTCGGGGAGCGGCGAGACTCCGGTGCCGGGGATGGGGAGGGAGATGTAGAAGGGGAAGGGGATTCTGACAGCGGAGTGGACGGCAGCAGCGGATGCGGCAGCGGGTGCGCCGACGACTGCCCGGTGGTGTCCATTAATGACGTGGTGGCGTATTACGACGACATCCGGCCGCGCCGCCGTCCAGCGCCGCAGCTCAACTTCTACCACCTCGACATCGAGAGGATGACTTTGGACGCTGTTGTTCAGGTCAGTACACATTCGCTCTATTAAATAAAGAATAAAGATCTTTTTCATTGATAGGTACACAGAAAGATAAGGAAAGTGTTCAAATGAATTAAACAGTCGGCCATACACGGTCTGTAGAACTAATGGTTAGCCTAAAATTCAAGCCAGTATTTTGTAATTCCGTGTAAATCCAAATTGTACCCAGTAGGCGTTTCGCTTATCACTGGGGAGATAAATGTCAAACGCTTAAAAGCGAACTTGTACGAGTATAATATGGTGCAAGTTTTACATGCATAAACCTGGTAAGTTAAGTCATAACTAAGATTTTAAGTCAATACCCAAATGTCTTGTTAATATCTTGAATTGTAATGAATATAAATAATATCTTGAATTGTAAATTGACTAACAACTGGTGCATTAAGGCGTTGCAATGACGTGTTAGATAATGCTAAGAAACAAAGCCTTAACGTCCGCAGAATCCATGATATAGAGAAAGGCTGTTGTAGATAAAAGCGTTTTGTAACTACATTTACGTAACATTTCGCTCTAATAATAAGTTTCAAGTACGTCAGACAGGAGTCCTCTGTAGATTTTATCTATCGATTGCGCAATAATTTTGTAATTACGGTTGTAATGCATCGATTTGGAAAGGTAACTTACCTCTCTGTAAGTAATATAGGTTAATTTAGTAAGAATTTTTATACGTTATACTTCATTACACAAAGTTATAAGTTTGTATTCTTGTTATAATTTTCCTCGAGGCATTTTTAAATTACTGGGTAAATTTTTAATAGTATTGGAATAGTATTTTCCTAAATAAAAGTAAATAAACTGATATCCACTATTTGTTATCTCTACCAGATGTCTATTTCTATCTAAACTGCTGAATCTCGATGAAATTTTGTATAGATGTAGAGTATAATCTGGAAGAACACAAAAGCTATTCTTATTGTTTTACGGGCGGAGTCGCGGACGAAAGCTAGGAGGTTATAAAAGTACAATGACGATATCAAAATGTTGATACCGCCATGCAAACCTTTCTGAAGATGTTTTTAATAAAAAAAGCAAGTTGTTTTTTTGCGTAACGTAAAGTGAATCCGTTAAGTTTGGACGTGTACGAAATGATAAAAATAAATCCTGCTAGCGCTTCCTTTGGTACCAGCATCAGTATTCTCTGCGGCAGCGGGATCCGTCTTGTTTATAGCCACACCAGATTCGTGACATTTGATGCGATGACGTCAACGTAAACGCGTGGACAGATTGTGAAAAGATTTCTGATTTTATCTGTTTGGTTTGCAGTTGTGTCTTTCGGACAGATGAAATTGTATAATAGCATACTAGCTGTTACTTGCGACTTCGTCTACGTGAAATTTAAAAATACACACATTTTTATTAGAATTTTCTAAATTCGTAACATTAGTTTTGGAGTTATTTCAATACATACAAAAATGCAAACATTTCTTCTTTATAATATTAGTATAGATAAATCATATAGGTTTTGCGTAATACTTTTAACATTACAATCACAACCAGTTATGTCTTGTCATAGACTCTAGAGTTTGTAACTTACGCATATAAGGTCAAAGCCCTCAAGCCAAACCTAACGTGTGTAGCCTGCATAAGGCAGTAATATTTTTTTTAAAGAAATTTGAGATTATTTTGTTAAGAAAACTGGTTTTGTTCAAATATAATTGCAAGCTTCGCAGTATTTCTGATTGAATTACAAAAGTATTACAAATGAAATTGTGTTTAGTTTCTGCGATAGCAATCAATAGAGTCGTGGTTCCCGCGGGAGTCTCTCGCTGATATAATAGATTGCAATGTCCAGCTTTCCCCAGTCTAGTAATATGCCACAATGCCTAGGGAATTAGGACTTATAACAGTTTTGATAAGCTTTATTACATTTTTCTAAGAGTCGCTACTCACGTTCTTTGCGTATATACTGTTTTTACTTTTATGTGTTTATTTTGTAAATGAAATAAATCGAAAGTTTAAATGGATGTTTATTAGAGTTTGCCACCTAAACGGCTTAATGAATCTTGATGAAATTTGACATAGATGTAGAGCATAGTCTGGAAGAAAACATAGGCTACTTACTTTTGTTTAATTATACGCGGATGAAGTCGCGGGCGAAGGGTAGATACTATAATATAATTTCAGAACTTTAGTAGACTTACCAAGTGTGACTTTAATAAGAACTTTCACTTAAAGATAACTTTGTAAAATATATTAATCTATGATTGCAAGCGACTTGTATTACATAAAATAGAGACGACACTTGTGTGCAGTTATTGCACAAATATCTATGTAAACCAAACCTTTGTGCAGTGAAAGTACGAAGGTAATACTGTCATTATGTACCATATTCCTGCGTGATCAATGCGCGGTTACCTTTATTATACTGTATCTGCGGGCGAATACCTTTGACTAAACTATCGCATAACTGTTGTGTGATTGTCGATTGTTTCGCAATTCAACTATTTAGTTGCACAACTAAAACTCGAGCAGTGTGTGCAGAACCATTTAAGCTCATAGGAATCAAAGCGCGACTAAACAGTTGTGCGATAGTTTAGTCAAAGGTGTGCGCGTGCTTTTAAGAAACAACATATTTTATAACATATTAAATTAGAAAATCTAGGACATCCTTTTTGACACTATCGATCCCTAAGTAAAACTTTAGTATAACGAAACAAAATATTAACAAGTTTTTTTAATGGACAGCATGATTCTATTGTCTTGTAAACCATTTTTTTATTTGTTTTATTACGAAATATTACGTTAAAAAATTTTCCTCTATCGGATTTACTTTTCGGGTACACTTGTATGCAATAGGTTTTGAAAGTGTTAAATGTTCTAAGATATTACATTTGTAAAACGTTTAGAGGCTCTGCATAAATTGTGCTAACAAGAAATATGACTGTTTGCAAATAATTAGTGTTTAGAAGTTATTTAATAAAATAAAATGGAATATGTATCAGTTACTTTAACTTCACTTGTTTATTTACTTTTATTATAAGACTAGCTGTTCCCATGCGGCTTCATCCGCGTGAAATTATAAAATTTTTATTTCATTGTTTACTTACATTTGTCAAATTATCAATTGCAAATGTCAAAATGACATGACATGATGACAAATCATGGCAATCTTGCTTCCTTGATGTTGGCAGTAACTTATGGTCTCTTTCCTACATTAGGGTTTTTATCCAAAATATTTACCCCTTAAGTTTGATGGCGTGAAAATATATTGCCTAAAGCGTGACGTAAGTGTACGGCTTTTTATTAAAAAAAGAATTATTCAAAAATATGCTGTAATTGCTGACATCTTAGGCAACAAAGAAGTGTGTGTTTACGCTTCATTATATTAATATAGATCAATAAAAACAAAAGACAATAGTCAACATCCAAAATTTTGAAGAAATCGTGTCACTTTAGTCACACATTCATCAAACTATCAAAAGGACAGGTTTTATGGCATATAAAAGTAAGTGGCACTAAATTTAATTTGTATGCAATTGTTTCCTGCGTTCTCTCACTGATCGATCTGTGTAGCTGACTGCATTTGTGTAAACCCACTGCGTACGATTGCCTGCAAATTGTACAAAACTGTTATTCATTATTTTTTATAACATGAATCTTGACCAAGGCCAAACAGCTGTACATACCTGTACTTAATTATCGTTGACTCGGCTAGTACACGCGAATTTAACACTTGTGCGTACTCAGATATAGAATAGAATCGTTTGAAAATGTCTATGTTTGTCGCGTAGTGGAAGCCTTATTCAGTCGTTGATTCTATGTGCGTGTAAAATCGATACTCTACTGACGGACGTATTCACTCAAGGGCAGTTATGTTTGTTCGTCTTTATCGTTTTAACAACGCATTTGCATATTTTTATACACAGATTGAGGTCGTTTTTTCAATCTGTTCGTATTGTTTTATACGATTTAATTGATGTAACCTTAGTTTAATATTGGTGTACTGGATTTTTTGAATAGGAGAGCGAGCAGTCAGAATGACGTTGACATTTCTGACAGATGCGTTCCGACACATGTATGTAACTTAAACGTTTCAGTGATAGTCTTAATTGGAATGCAGTGTATGATGTAATATAAGATCTTAACACTGAAATTACCAAAGTGAACGGAAGATGTGAAGCTAAGAGCTTGTGAAAGGTCGGAGACGCGGAGGAAGTATTCGGTATTCTGCCACGTGCCAATGACGAATGACGAAATGCTGACGAAACGATGACGAAATAGCTTTAGTTATGAAAAAGAGAACGTCCAGATGTAATCAGTAGGCTCGAATAAATTGCATCTTCATAGACGTTGAAATGGACATCCACGTTCAGGGTTTCGGTTTGCGAAACTAATGGAATGCAAGGACCGGACTATTGCTTTCAAATGTTAACAAACATGTATACGATACTTACGTCTTGCAAGCATGTCGTGAAGATACATTTTACTTGATGAAACAAATCTCAAATGTTTGTTCAATATCTTGATTGTTTGACAAAAAGATGGTTAAATTTATGGGCGCTTTAGATTTAGGAACTATCTTAGATTAAATATTAGTTTTGACTGTTATAAGCACCTCTAACACTTGCGTAATTTCAAAATGTTGTTTGAGTTTTCCTAAATAAACAATTTTACACACAATTTTCATCATGAATTTTAAAATACGTAAATTATTATATTGGTCAATAATTTGTATTTTCTAATAAGATGGTAACCAAAAAGTAAAAATTTAATATTATTTAGATTTATAATCATTATAACTTTGTTAGTAAATTGGAAGACTTTGTAAAGTTTACGATTCAATGGAAAGGGAAAGTAATCATTCAGTTTGATATAATGTTGATTGAATTCGTCGATGCTCACGAAATGTTTGCTAATGTACGATAGAGTGAGATTGCAAGCGATTGCTTTGCGGCAGTCATTCTGAGAAAATAAGTCAATATAGAGCGGGGGCACACACTAAACTATCCCACAACTGTTGTGCGATTGTCGATTGTTTCGCAGTTAATTCAACTGTTTAGTTGCACAACTAAAAATCGAGTAGTGCGCACATAGAAGCTCATAGAAATCAAAGCGAGACTAAACAGTTGTGCGATAGTTTAGTGAAAGGTGTGCGCGTCTAAAGCTTTTATAAATTACGACGATTTTTTTCACTTTGTGTATGAATGTTCCGTTTTAAACTATTATATTTTCTGTCTTTCTTAAAACTGTTGTCTCTTAAAGAACTAATATTCAAGTGGTTAAGGTTTTTATTCCTTAAAAAGGCATATTATTTTTGTTTTATATACATTTTGATACAGAATCTGTCCCGGATTTCGTTGGTTTATTAAATTAAATCTGTTTTTATCACATTATCCTTCAAATATATAAAGTTGATAAAGTTCTCCATCCACGTCGCGCGTCCAATTTAAAATCAAACGAAAACGGCTAATCTGATTACTTGCTAACGAGAGCGTGCAGACCCCTCCCTTGTCCCTTCCCCTGCCGCCCTCAAGGTCCTTTCATTGCCACTTGCGGGATTTCCAACGAAATATAAACCCTCCTCGAATCAACACCTCTTTATCGACGATATAGAAACTGTAAATAATAGTATCTAAAAATGCACCATTTTTATTGATAATAAATACGATTAAATAGATATTATTTGACCTATTTCATTTAAATTCACAATATCTATATTTAATTATGCATATAAAACGGTAAAAAGCATTTATTTCTAACTAAGGAACGGTTCTGAAAGACAATCCGGGATTTTAATAACAAAATGCATCTATTCTTGGTAAGTATAAAATTAAATTTGCATGAATCTATAAAAATGCAGCCTCTTTTCATGGAAATCTCAGCAGCGGTCGTCGGTTCGTATAAAGACATTATTTTCTTAGTAAAGAGACGTTGAACTGGAGTGTATTTGTTCCCTTTAGATCCATCTGTTACTGTAAAAGTACGAACTCCAGTCAATCTTAAGATTGGCCATATTGCGTACGGCAATGTTCTGATATTGGATAAAACAGTATTAGGCCATTCGCTTCTGCTTTGTCTTTTCTCCTACGAACAAAAAAAATCTCAGCTATTTATCAACTTTTATTTACTGAGTATTGGTACCTTAATCGTCGTCACCAAAGTGAATCGTATCATATTCTAGAAATATACCAGATGGCCTACAGATATTATATGTTGCCGGCGTTCAAAATTTCAGTTTATTGGTAAATCTTGGGATTGGCCGGAATCGTAGTTTCTAAGTAACATAACCACTTTAACTAGATACATATACTAGATAATATCTAACAAAAGCATCGCTTAAACTCAGTAAAATATGCGAGTATATTTATGTAAACACATACAATGTGCGACGTGATTTCTATTCATTGTGAGTTTGGACAATTTACGCTTTAATATATGACAGATGAATGTTAACCGGATATTGAAAAAAATGATGTATTAGGTACGTTAATATATTCCTATCAACTAGACCAGTGTCTAGATCAAATGTGACCAATAATGTGTTATTTTTTTATAACATGTAATTCAAAATGTAAATCGAATTTTCAACTCTTTTTTGAGAATATTGTAGTCTTTATTTTTTTTAAGAAAACGAGAGAGTTGGTAATAGTATTACAGTGTTATGTGCCATACAAACACTTGACAATATAGATTTATTTATTTATTTCTATGTGTAGACGTCTTTATACACATTAACTTTGTCACTTTTCTAAACTCTGGTTACCAACTGTGCTTATGTCTGAAATATAATAGTTGTAAACTCTGAGCAATGTAATACGCAGTTGTTAAATAAAAATTGCAGCGAACATACGCGAAACGAATTGTGAAAATCATGCAATTAGACAAAAAGTATTGTATTTGACCGTCCTTGGTTGTGCGACGTGACGTCACGTCCGGTTGGCCGCCATGACAGATAGACCTGAGATCGTTAAGGTTCGCTCCTAATATGTGACAAAGCAATAGATTTTAAAAATTGAAATTGTAAAGTTCAGGCTAATTTGAATATGGGCGAAGGCCTGAAATAAATTATTTTAATTTTATATTACTTTTTATTTAATTAGTAGAGTATGTAGATTTTACTTGCCACTATTTGTGAGTCAAAAATTAACACAGTTCTAGAAAAAAAAAACTAGCCGCAACGTTCACTGAAGTTCACTGAAGTTTCTTGTCGTGCGGTTGGCAGTAACACTCTGTACTGATGTTACTTTTTGCGGTTATTCACTGGATAGGGCGCTACTCGATGCGTTTTAGATTTGAATAACACAGATTTACTGCCTCATAACATCAATTTTATGGTTTCGTGTCCTAAAGAGATGATAATTAGAGGACCCAATATCATTCTGTAATAATATTACAGCGGTTTGTATTTTTATCACAGTATTAAGAGTAGAATTGGACAGATAGTCTATTAGTGCGTACAAACGTTCCTCTGCATCGAAAAGCAATGCGTTCTTTGTACGCGCTCTACAAAGTTCTTTAAACATTTTAAATTGCATTACAATAATTAAAGGTTAACTGCTATGTGTAAATGGACACTTAAGAGTACATATAACACATAATAGAGTAACACATATTTGGGCCAATCAAATATAGCACAACAAACGAAAATATTTTTGATCGAAAAAAACATTTCGTTTATAAAAATTGTTTGAAGATTGTCTTTATAAAGCAACGAAGTGTTAATATCAAGTCAGGTCAAGAAATTCGACCCGCCCTCACCTCAGACCTTTAATAAAATAATAATTCATTTTACACCTTAAAGTTTTGATAATCTTCAAAGTGGCGAGTTCTTAAGATTTAAGATTAAACGCCGAATATAATTTATTAACATTAATATTAATATTGTCGTTTATGTGACTTCGAAAATGATTTCTAATTAAACAGGATTAACTTCGTAAAATATTTCCAAAGCTTATGTAAGCTTGCGTGTATAGGCATGTTTCAATAACCATGGATTGTCAAAAACCCACGCCAGCATCACAGTATAATAGGGTTTAGGGGTATATTTAAAACACTGACAAAGTTAATTATAGTTAGGTTTTTGGACATTTAGTAAATATTTGAATTACTAAATGCATAGATTAATGGTAAAATGAGTAATATTTAAGTGATTACTATGATACTGTAATGAAGACATTGTAGGTTGCCCGACGCCGGCGTCACTTGGCTGTTTAACTCACAGACAAATTGCGGGACATTAGCAAACTAGTTGACACTTGACTCCGCTGAGCGGTCAAGTTGCCCGACAACTTGGAGGTGTAACTTGGCCCTTAGCGTTTGCCGCGTTTAAGTAACTACTGTAATATTTGTTACATGTAATCAACTCTTTAACGCTAGTATATTACTCGTATACAACAAACTTTATAGCAATCCAAATATTTAAAATTTGCTAGTAAAAAAACATTGTAGTCATGAAATATCTCAAGGGATACGATAGGTATAGTTCTGATAAAAACTATACAATGAAACTTTGAGTGCCAGTGTTCATTCCGCAATCAGTTGGACTGCTTCCAAGTTTCTAATGATCGCTACCGGGTACTTATTGTCTATTGTTGATCGTTTGACATAGTACACACTATATAGGTATCTGTATATCTATAATTTTCATTTTAATTAATGTCCGCACTTCCTCTTCCCTTTTCTTAAATGTAAGTGGATTGATGGGACGCACGGAAAGAGGCTATTTCTCTTTCATGGTAACATGCTATTCTTCTACAGAAAAAGAAGCCGTGTACGTCTTCTCTATTCATTGACAGAGGAAACAAAACTGTATTTGCGAAATCATTTTTTTTATTTGCCAATTTCCATTATCTAATATAATGCATTAACTACACTTGTTTCTGACGTATCCAACGAAAACTAGAGACGATGATTACCCACTTCACATTTGATGAAAAAACAATAGAATAAAATGAAGGCTTAACTTTATGAGTTCATTACCACGGTAATGAAATATAATATATAGTACAAGTACGTGCCTTTTGTTATCATTCACGGTTACTTATAGAAATTCATTGCAATTTTAAATAATGTAACAATTAAATGTATTTTAAGAGGTTTATGAAGACGATTGACATAATTGATTCATCATCACCAGCTCACTATACGTCCCCACTGAGGTGCTCGGAGCCTACCCTAAGTTAGGGTGACTAGGCCATAGTCAACCACGCTGGCCCACTGCGGGTTGGTTGACTTCACACATATCTTTGAATTTGATGTTTGTCCTTCACCGTAAGAATTGATAAATATTAATTAACATAATTGATTGTTAAAAACTAATTAATTAAAAAGTCAAAACGTAACGTAATTATAGCGTACCACAAAAGCCGGAGTTGATTTCTGAGAAATTATACGTTTATTCAAGGAATCAATAGGGTACCGAAACATTGAATTGTCATCACAAAGATCAGTTAATTAGTTGGGCAATGGTTAAGATAAACGTTTGACTTCGGCCGGCGGCGATCGTCAACAAACCAATTTAAGTAGTTAACAAGCTGAACTCCTCGCTTATTACGAGGTAAACCCCACGACTCGAGAGACTTGCAAAACCCCTTTGATTTTCACTCTCAATTCATCGGTCGTTTCAAATGGTGATACTACGAATTCTATAGCTGTCTCTGTTGTTTTTAAATGTTATAAAAGTGATGGCAATATTTTGTTACGATGGATTAAGCATTACGAAACGATAATAATGTATCGATATATTATGAAATATAATTTCATTACGTTCATTTGTTTAATCTAACATACAAATTCGTAAATAGAGTTGCACTTAACATAATTGAATAGGCAATGTTTGAACACATCGCAATTGGGATCTTGTTTATTGCGTCAAATAACACAATTTAATGTTTTCATTATAATATTGTTGTTATAGAAATATGTAAATTGTTTACTTGCTAACAATCAGCAGGAAATGTGTCTTATTTCAATTACTAGATGTAATCTAAACAGGTCAAGTTAAATAATTTAAAATATTGTAAAGGATATGTAATTCGATATCAAACGAATCCAGCCTATCATTTACTTTGTTAGTTCTATCTATACCTTGCTTCTGGAAACATCCATAAAATCCATCCATAACTTTCATCACTTGCAGCTTGTAAAGATTTAATTTTATAATTAAACTAACTGTTGCTCGCGACTTCGCCCCCGTAAAATTAAAAAATATAGTCTGACTGTCTACTCACTGATAACGTAGCTTCCTAATGGTGAATGAATTATTGAAATTGGTCCAGTAGTTTCTGAGTTATTTCAATACATACAAAAATACAAATCTTTCCTCTTTATAATATTAGTATAAGATAGATTGATGATTCACTCGTCCATTATATTCCTCCACATTATTATATTTAATCCTATAAATTGAGCAAGTTCACATATGCAAATAAGGTTGACGTTAGCGGTATCGGTGCACTCAGATCACGACCCGTCCAATATAATGCAAAAATCGTGATTTACACCGCACAGTACCTCACGCTCGGTTTATATCCCTTTAATATAAGACAGAACCAAAATAACTAACAAACAACCACAGACAAAAGGATATAGAATAACGAGAATAAAAGCTTGCAAGGAACAAAGATTTCATCATTCATAAACAGCAAATATCGTTTGAAGATTTAATAGACACTTATATTTGGACAACAAAATTAAAACGGTATGAAATTGTTTATATTTTTATAGCGAACGTGTTTATTTGCTTAAATAGAACTTCGTTAAAATTAGTTACACTAATTTGACACGCGCTGGAAAGTTTTAGTAGTGTTATAAAAATTTATAGCTATAGAGTTAATCTGTACAGATCAATACCACAGTACTATGAAATAACCAAATAGACCATCAATTGTAATACTAATACGTGCTTCTTCCTCGAGAAATTTCCTATAGACTTTACACTGCTTAATGGTTTTTTTTTTCGGATACGGTTTTATTGATTTTAGCTGCATAATAAAACAACAGACATTCTTTTTTCTTACTCTATTCTCCCTGAAACAATAAGTACCTACAATTAAAACTTCTTCATTACCTTTATAACCTTTGGGCTTAATTCGTACAAAATTACGAATCAAATCGCAGACCATATTTTTACATTACAATAATTGTTATCTCGTGGGCAGAAGTTTTCCGATGACTGTCCCCTCACACCCAGTTAACGTGACGTCATATGTTCATCGGCAAAGCTTCTGCGCACTGATTATAGAATATATCAAATGAAACGAAATTATTAACAACAAACAAAGGCGATGTCGTGACAATTCGGTTAGCGCACCGGGCAGAGCGATTACACCGTGGCCGACCGTGACCAAGGTCGGCGCACGCGCATGCGCCATTTTGTTTACCCCGACTGACCGTACTGCGAAATGATTGACACATCTAACTATTGTTCACTAAACATACATTTTTATAAAACATGCTATATATTAAAGCAGGAATACACATACCAGTTAGTAGCGCAATGTGTACACAAGCCAGTATAATGAAATAATATGCGTGCCAGTTCATGAGATATACCAGTGTCCACTAAATCAAATATCGTGCTAGCTTGTTCTGGCTTTTAATTTTGTACCTAGCATGCAAGTAGCTAGATATTTGATTCTGTGACAGTTCACATGCTTTTGGGAAATAAATGACGTCATTGCAAATACAAAAAATCTTCTTCGCGTTGTAAGAATTATAAAACCAGGTACACGATAATTCTTAAAATAGCCATAACAAAAAGGAAATATCGTTTATTTTTAATCTGCCGCAATTTAGCTAATCTGTAGTGAGAAGGTCCTTGTAAGTTTCAAGTTGATATTCCAAGTTCAAAGATTGGGGACTAGTTGAAGTAATTTAAGTTAGTTTAAATAGATTACAAGACTGTTAAAGCTGAAACTTATCTGAGATTATAATTAACGATGATTAAAAAGCGTTGCTTATCAATGAGAAGACTTAGTTTGTTCAATATCTGTAGAAAAAAACAGTGTAATCACATATACAGTTGCATTTAAATCGTACAGTCACGTCTAGATGTCGTAGGGGGTGCGCTGCACGTCTAATCACATTAGGCCAGTCAGTTTGTGTTTACGAGTCCAGACCAAGAACGTGCATTGTTACTGCTCGCACCAGATGGCGCCAGGATCGATAGCAACAGGTCCGGGAGAGCCGTGTTGTTCTACTGACCTCACCGCCCTTTGAACAAACAATAATAGCTCCTAGCCCATTGTGTTAAAATCTAGAATCCTTCAGCATTGATGTGGAGATAAGCTGTTTTGATAGAATAACAGCATGTGTCTCGAAAAATAGAGTTTGTATTTTGTTGTAGCGTCGCTCGTAATGTAGATAAATATGCGTTAGACTAGATTTCAACGCGTACCTCTTCTGCTGACGGTATTATCATTTTCTTTATTACTTTCATAGGTTAATACCTATATACTTTTTAATATACGTCGCCTAGTGTGGTCACAAGTCTTGTAACTCAGCTTATACTTCTGTATGGAACTAATGGCATGATTGAGAAAGTGTGTGTGTTCGTGCACGTCTCAGATCTCATTAATACATTACACATACACCTCATAATCGCGAATTCCTCGCATTACCGGCCGCAATTACACCGACGCGTAATCTCGTAATTTGTTTCAATAATATTACTGAATAAAGTTTACGTTCACATTATATGTTGTTGATTTTTGTACGTACTTTTAATTCATTGGTAATTATAGGTCTTTTAACTTACATTTCAATAGATCTTACTTAACATTGTAATGATTTCATATGAAATGCGGATTCACATAAAACATTAACAAGGCAATGTTAATGGACAACGTGTAGTCCTCCACTCACACCGTTATTACAATATTTCCTACGAATACGGTGAATCGATAGTAATACGGTTCAAGAGGTGGGTCAGTGTGTGTCGCAACATAATGATATAATAGTACGCAATACAACAGCGAGATGTAACCGTGCTTTAGGATTGCGTTTCTATAATACTAGCATTTTCTTTCGTTTAGTTTTTAATCTGTTATTCTTTGATGCTAACGAACTGACGCAAAATAATTTTAACACAGGTATTACTAAGATCTTGGGTTTTTAAATAGAGATGAATTAGAATTATTGAATTCTTTTCTAATGGTATACGAATAAATAAAAAAAATTAGGTAATTTTTTGTGTATAAAATGTGGTTAGTCGATATAAAAGCAATTAGTTGATTTAATTGAAACTACTTCATTATATAACATGTATAAATTTTCCTATAGGAATTAGGAATGTATTCGAGTCACGGCGGATGATCCGCGCCACGTGAGAGGTTACCTGCTTTATGTAAGGGCTCTGTCTACATTAAGTTGCCGAATTAATTTCAATGGATATTAAATGTGTTCTACTAATCGTCTTTATACAAAAGTTTAGTTAAAAAAGCTAATAATTGGAGTAAATTAATAATTTAGTAATGCAAGTTTGTTGTTGTAGTTACCGGATGTCACTTTATACTTGCCTTATAATGCCTTATATGTTAACTAGATTTCGCCAGCGACTCTGTCTATACTCTACATAAATGTCAAATCTCACGGAGATCCGTTTAGCCGTTTTGTAACTTCTAATAAACATCCATCCAAACGTACACTTTCGCATTTAAAATAAGTGATATAAATATTTTATTAGGTGATAAAATAGCTATAAGTTCTATTTAATAAAGAAACTGTAGCTTAAATATCTCAGCGTCAGAACCCCCCATAACCGCTTTACACGCCAGTCTAGTACTACGTTCGTAAGATCAATACATCAGATGTAATTTGTGCGACGTATCGTATAACGTCTACCTGTTCTGCATAAATAATACACTCTACTAACCTTCCTATATGAGTAAACTTAAACTATATTCTCATTTTATACGATGTGGCTCTGGCTTTACATTGAATATTATATTAATTTGTGGAAGGTGTTAAATTAGTATATAGCGGGCACAATATCCATCAATTTTTCGGTTATTTTGGAAGGTTAAAATATTTGGGCGCATTACTACGCAGTATGTATTATGTGTTGTGCGATGCCCTCGTGTGAGTTTAGCACGGGCAGGGCTTCAGGCGCTGGTAATCACGTTACAATTTACTTGTTACATCAAACTTTGCTACGTCGCACTGTCGGTTTATTATCAACGGTCAAGTTCACTGATTATCTTGTCCATTTCTTATATAAACTTTATTTTCATAGAAATAGCAGGCTTATAATACTTTTTACTAGACTTTTTACATTTCATAAATCGCCAACTATCCTATGTTTTACCGTTTAGTACATTTTTTGTCCGTAATGTTTTTGAACAAAGTTGTTATATCATTGTGTAGATTTGTGCTAGCCGTGATTACAATCTGTTATATTGTGCACCGAAGCGTAACACGCCTATCGGCACATGAAAGATTAATCGACAACGTGATCGCCCATTAGTTTTTCCGCCCTAGCGATCCCGCGAACGCGCGTTGCACAACTGTGTAATAGGCGGCCGCTTACAGATGCGTGATATAATTGATCGATGTAAATTAAACTCTATTTCCTGGTGATTTAAGTCTAGTCTCCGCCATTCGTTTGCATACTTTCTAAAAGATTCGCTACGCCCGATAGCGATAATAGTGTGTCGTTCAATTTGCAAGGTCGTCGATTTGCATTTAATTGTCTCCCGTCGTTTTTTTTATCTAAAACATGTCAAGTTACATGTCTGACATTGTTTTTACGTATAAATATTTATATATTATTTGTATGTAGGTCTCAGTGATGTAAGTTAGGATTTTCTTTAACTTTTTGGGTTGTTTTGTCGATTAACAAAAAAGAATAGTTAAATTTACATTTATGTTAACGAAGTCTATTAACAGCGATAGTAAAGATTAGTAGTACATGAAAATTTTAATACATACAACGAATTATGTTATGTTACATGTTATGTTGGCATGTTCATTTTAGTATAGAATTTTCAAGCAAAAGTTCCCGGTATCCATTGTGGACTGTTGTATTTGGGAATTTGTTGCTACAACAATAAAAAGTACAATAGGAGGAGTTTAAGATTAGGAGGTTTTAAGATGGTTATTAACAATGAATTTACCCGTTTATCCATAATATTTAGTACCCTGCAGTGTGCCCTTTGATATAAAATCAATTATTTCAAATGATTTGTTCGCTAAAGTGTAAACGTCGCCACATTTCTTGGAAAGCTGACCGCCTAACGACGTCCGAGGCGGCCATACAAACTTTATTTTAACTACTCCACTCAAGAATAAATTTGATTATAAAATATTTATATCCCTTCGCAAAAGTTGTTGTTGCTAAGAACCAATTTATTTTCTTTTCGAGCCATTTTTATTTCTTTTAAGGGATCAAATCACTTCACGTTTCTAAGAAATACTAAATAGGGTTGCCACTGAAATGGTTTCGTAAGTTCTTTTTAACTGTATGATAAACAAGTGTTTTTGTAATTAGCTGTTTGACGCTTACGTAAATTACTCTTTCTGTGCCTTTATTCACACAGATATGATTGTTTCAAATTAACTGGAATGAAGCATTTTAGGTTCAAGAGACAAAATAAATTTTCCATTTTATTCATATCGCATTTAACTTGTACCGCTAATTCAATATTTATCATTTGAATCCACTTAGGGTTGGAGACGTATTATCTTTAGGGACAGAATTTTTAAACCAAAACCATTATTTACATTGTACTTAAAGTCAACCCGAGTGAATAATTTCTGAATACAAGATGACTAATTTATATCCTTCAAGGTTTTTTTATTGTATAATTTTATGTTTAAAGTTAGTTATAAATTGTCATTTAATTTTTATCTTTAGGTAGTTGAAAACGCGATGATTAATTTCTATTGCCATAAATTATTTTTATCAATAAAAATGTCATAAGAGAAAAATTGATATTTAATAAAAGCTTATCGTATAATAAATGGAGATGATTATTTTTTATCTGTGGCTTAATATGATCACTGACAGGTAAATCTGTATATCAATACTGTGGGCTGCTTTGTCGAACATCTTACTAATATTATAAATGCGAAATAGTTGGACGTTTGTTAATGTTTGTAGCCTAAACCGATGAACAGGTCTTAATGAAATTTGGCATGGATGTAGAGGATAGTCTGGACGAACACATAGGCTACTTGCTTTTGTTTTTTTTAATTGCATGCGGATGGAGTTGTGGGTGAAAGCTAGTGTATTAAACATCCACTCTCTTTGCTATATAACAGTTACGCCAGTAGAATTTCTCATTTAGTTTTTTTTATAATATTATAGAAGATCTAAAAATCTTGCCTTTCTGACATTCGGGTAGGCAAGATTATTTAAGAATATTTATAACACCAAAAATAAGTCACTTTAAAATGTATTGTGGCTGATTTAATTTTAACCCTAAACCTTTTAGGAGCTTTTCTTATTATAAGCGATTGACTTATCGTTAGTAATAAATTTTTGTTTTGTTTCAGGTATGTTCCAGCGACATAAAGTACGGTTGGTTGTTTTTATATGGCCACATATTTATTTTTAGAATTAGATGATAATGTGTTTTTATTTGATTTAATAACTTTATTATTCAGCAGCTGTAAGGTCTTAAATATAAGCGATGTTATAAGGCAACGCTAGTCTTACTTCTATTTGAATAGATTCTTGAGATGTCTTTAATGTCTCTATATAACATACATTTGACTGCGTCGTGTCCATGCGTGCGTGCATCGACCTCTGACGTCACATCTTTTAATATTCTTCAAGGTGTTTGCATCGAAGTGTAAATATAAAGGGCAGGCAGTTCAATAAGCCGGTCAATTGGCAATTCGCATGTAGCGACCTACGTCTCGGTAATGGTCGTTTCACACGAAGGTAACACAGTGTGATAGACCATCGAAGAATGAAGTACAGCTGTAAATATACCAGTAGACAAAAAAACATTAGGTTAGGGATACCATTAGTAGAATAATCGAAATGTATAGGTATACTCAACTGTGTGATAAACATGTGGACATATTAAAAGTTGCCAGTAAGTGATCTAACAATAGCAGTACTGCACTGTCTTCTGTTTTACCGACACTCGTGTGAAAGCATAAAGTGCTACTGACATTTGTTAGCAATCGAATGTAATAATATCCATTACATTCGTAACCCAATATGCTAATCTATCGGCTCTTAAACACTTTAAAAGCGTGCGCACTCGTTTGACTAAACTATCGCACAACTGTTTAGTCGTGCTTTAATTCCTATGAGCTTATATGGAGGTGCACACTGCTTGATTTATAGTTGTGCAACTAAACAGTTGAATGGGCTGCAAAACAATCGACAATCGCATAACAGTTGTGCGACAGCTCTGAATGGAAATATTGCACTTTACTTTGTCGTTTTATATATAATAGTTTTTTTTTAGTAATTTCATATAGAATTTACGTTTACGTACAATGTCAGATAAAGGTCAGGTTATAACTTAAGATGTACTCATTATATTATTAAACGAGGCATCATTAAATATGTTTGTTTACTGGGAATCGTTTCTGACAAATAACAATCGGTTATCTCAGCCATAATGACGTAAGACATTATTAAATTAAACTGCATCTCGCGTGTTTTATTATAAAGTATTAACTTGATTGTGTCAGGAATTGGCGACTTGTAACCCTGATACTGAGTCATTAGACGTACTGTGAGATGATTCGAATAAACAATAAGTCAACCGAGTGACTGAATGTATTGTTTATGCTTAGGATTTGTGTTTATTACTTTTAATTTGTACACTAATACAGTTAGATATCTGTACTAATATTATAAAGAGGAAAGATTTGTATTTTTGTATGTATTGAAATAACTCAAAAACTACGGGGCCGATTTTAAAAATTCTTTCACCGTTAGAAACGTAATTTATCTGTGAGTAACATAGGCTATATTTTTTAAATTCACACGGGCGAAGTCGCGAGCAACAGCTAGTCTTTAATAATTTAGTAACTATGATATTTAGAAAAGTTTACTAGTTAATAGTTACTCAATTATTTTAATAATTCCGTATGAATTAGAATCAAAAACATATTCTATCACGTTCTACATAGATCATGTTCTTCAAAAATGCTTAAAAAATTTCGAGATCGCATATTGACTTCGGCCTTCGGCGTTTAGAGATGCGATAGTCACTGTATCATGACTGTAGTACACTAGACAGGTGCATAGCGGCGCGGTTTGCGCAAACGGTTGCGAAAGACGCGATCTGTCCGCATTCCGTCGACGGCCTTGCTGGTGCATCTGATTGTTGTACTCTCCTGAAGCAGTCGAACCGTTATTGAGACATATAATGCGTAATATAACGTTGATTTTGTTAACAAAGAGAAAGCTTTTAAAAAGAACACAGAAGTAGACAGAAATTAACACTTGCAATTGACTGTATGCCTCTTTCCCTTCCCTTCCTTTTCTTATAAGGAAAGTATAGGAACGGGAAGTAGTTTTGGCTGAGGAGGGGAAATTGTCTCTTCTCGTATCTCCTCTGTTGATTAAAGGTAACGCAGAGATTTTGATTGCCTGTGGGCAGCAGTCGCTGCCTTATTTCAGTGAATTCAAGTGACTGCTTGTTTGCTTATAATAAAAATTGACGTTTCTATGACATTCATACGTCTATGGTCTATTCTTCTTTGGTTACATTCTCGTGAAGTATTAGTAAAAAGTCACCGAGATTTATTTTATGTAGTAATTAGTTTAGCGTCATAATTATAACGCGCTTTTCTTTTACATTGTGAAATTAAGTAACACTTAACTTAAAATATTTTATTTTAAATCGTATGGCCGTGAAATAGCTTATTTTAATATTCGTAATAAAGATGTGTCCGTGAACATTGAAACATGTTTTATACATAAATATTTTATGCGTTTTTTGACTTTAGTAAAGGTAAAATTTATGTAATCAATTGTTATATAACTCAATAATCAAAATATAGTTTTTAAAATGCGGCTACTATAACAATAGATAATAAAACTTTCTTTTGCTAAGGGATGTTCGGAATATTAATTTAAAGTTTAAATCCATTTTCTTAAAACTGAACCGACGGAAGAAAAGCAATAAGAATCGGGAAACCTCATTTATATAATAGTTTAGAAGACGATCAGTTTTTGGATCGATCTTTAGGATTAAGGCGTTAAGGTAGAGCGAGGTACGACGTACGCCCAGGGCGCAGATGCATAAAGGGGCATTATGGGCGCCTGTTTTCATATAGGTCTGTATATCAGCTAGAAAGAGCCGTAGATATGGCCCAGTAATGCTGCAATCAGCCTCGATTAGGACAATAAGTGGAAAAGGCAATTAAATAGCTATATGGTAGAAAGTTCACTAGGTCACGCGTATCTACTACTTCGTTGGCCCTATTTAATGTTAGGAATTTTTAAGCAAGTAATTTAGTTAATATATTTGGTAAATATGTATTATGTTGCACCGGAAATGTCCCAGTTTCAAGAAGTCCATTTCTATGGCAAATAGTAATTCGCAAACATTGCATTCTGTATACAGCTTGGACTTGTATTAGTTTAATAAACTAAAGACATTCGTAGTCTTGTATCTAAACTGTTCAGACTAATATAAATGCGAAAGTTTAGAATGAATGGATGGATGTTTGTTTGAATGTATCTCTTCGGATCTCGATTAAATATGGCACAGATGTAAAACTTAGTTTGGAACAACACATTGTTATAACGTTCAAATTTCACGCGAACGGAGTTGCGTGCAAAATCTAGTTACTAATAATTTGACCACTGAGTGTACAAAATTAGTAATACACAAGCAATTGACATTAGATACGGAGTTTTGGGAATGGGAATCAAAGTGGCGCTTCATTGTTAGTGTGGTCGTCAGCCATCGATCATTGTAACTGCTAGCCTTTATGATAGTGACGGGCCACCATTCGCCGCGCATTGTCTAAGGTTATCGTAATAAACAAATATTACTAACGCATATAAATTACTAAGTTTAACATTATCCCATCAAGTAGGTATTATTTGGAACTAATTTTGGGTAAATTTTCTTATTTTTAGACAAATTAGTTTAATTATTGTAATAAAGAATAATATGAAATTTAAGCTAATACAAGTAGTATAATAATACAACAAAAATATTACGAAAGTATTAATAAAAAAAAACAATAAATCAGATTTAAAACCATTCTTCAATAGATTCAAAGAAATATTACCATTGTAAAATAGTGTTATTGGAAATCATCGATATTTCTAAAAACCAATTAAACCGTTCGTTCATGATTTACATTTCTCATTGAAGTAGAGCGTGTCATCCTGAAAACCATTAGTTTTTCCCGCTCCGGCAGTAAAATGCGACCTCGCTTACCGCGCAATGGATATACAATATTTTCCAAGGACGTAACGTAAAATATGACCGACTAGTGCAACGGTCGGGTATTGCCGATGACAATATAAAACAACACAACGTATTTTTTTAATATGATTGTACTATTTTTCCACAGACTTCCAGAGATTTTGTGGTTAGCGTGTTGTGTAACACATATTTCAGACACAACAGATTTATATATTTACTAATTTTTACCCCGCGACTCCGTCTGAGAGGACTTAAAAAAACAAAAAGAAAGTAGCCTATGTGTTCTTCTAGACTATCCGGTATGTTTATGCCAAATTTCATCGATATCCATTCAGCAGTTTAGGCTAGAATCTCTGGCAAACGTCTATCCATGCAACTAAACTTTCACATTTATAAAATTAGTAAGATATAATGTAAATTGATCCATTTAGTTGTTAAAACTAAAAAAAATACTGTGTCGCTTGACAATGGAAATTCACCAAATACTATGTTACTAAAGGTTCTGTAATCACATATAACCGCTATATACAGAAAAGTACATACTCCCGAATAAATTAGATAATAGAAAATGGAAATTTTTCAATTAGTCCGCCAGAGGGCCTCTTAGTGCTGTTAATTATCTGCACGGGCGGCGTCTTTGAAGGAAACTGTTCCCAAGACCTACTTTAAAGTCATTGGACAATACTAATGTACTCGTTTAATTGTTAATGAACTCAATTGATATTCATTTTACTGTTTCTTCTTTTTTTTACGAATCTTATTCGATGAACTTTCTTTAATATACTGTATTTTTAGGTAAGTACTATCGGGGAATCTGGCGGCGTTCCACATTAAAGATTACTTAATACAACGTTTAGTACAGAGACGAAAACGGGGAACAATAACTAATAAGACGCAACTTTTAAATGTTCAATAAAAGCTCAGTTTCCTAATTGGTTATTGTAAGGAATGAAGCATTTTTTTCTGTAAGTGGATCACCGTGGATTTTCTTGAATGTATACTACTTAAGTTGTACGTGCCGACTGTCACTCACTCGGTCGTGAAGGGCTACCGAGTCTGTTTCGTAAGCCGGGCTGCGGCTGGGCGTACTGTTTACACTGTTCGAACTAACATTACACCACTAGAATATATTCGCATTTATAAAATTGTATAGACGTACTGTACCGCAATGAGCTAATTTTTAAGTAATCCTTAAAAGTCTGATGCTGGGTTGCTGAAGTTTCCATTTATTTTATCGTTACTTAATCTCTAAGTTTAATCATTAGTGTTAAGTTTTAACGGAGTAAATCTCAAGTTACGTAGTTCGGTAATGAAGTTATTGAACCAAAAACACTATCGAATGGATTGTAGCTGGGAAACCGGACATGAGTAGCAGTTAGTTTAAGACCACATCATCACATAACATCAGATGGGATGGTGGTCAAACTGTATATTCATTTAAAAAAGTGAGATGCGTGTAAGCATGACGGCGAAGTAGCGCGCACAGGCGCCGTCGCAGCGTATTGTGCGCGTGCGCAGTGCGTGCAGTGCGTATTGTGCGCTAGTCTGCCGCCGCCGATATAAACAATGTCGCGACATATGACCCGTAAGTCAGGTCAAGTTCTTTGTGTTACCATGACAACTATCTCCTCTACACTAGGAAATGATCTAGTCGTTACAAAATGACTAATTTCAAATAATCGGACTATGTAAATGAAGGCAAATTATGTACCTCAGAAATTATAGTTATATTTGGTTAAACATGTATTTTAACACTTTGACCGCTGATTCATGTTCAACTTGCCATTATCCCTTACGGAGGGTCGGCACAGTATGTGCTGCTCTTCCATACATTTCTATCAGCCGTCATATCTGAATCCACTTCCTTCTTAAGCATATCCTTTTTCACACAATCCATCCATACTTTCTTCGGGCTTCCTCTTCCTTTGTAACCATCCACATTCATTCTTAACACTTTCTGGTTTATGTCCCGATCATCTCGTCGCATAACATGTTCTGTGTTTTTTTCTAAAGATTTTTAGAAGGAAGAATAAACAATATATTATAATAGAATTGCTTTCACGGTACACTCATAGTCAACGCATTAATTTTATGCCAGAACTAAAGTTTATCTTAATAACCGAAACATATTAGCACCTCACGTATTTGTATATCGTTAATTTCATCAAAGGCTTTATTTACTTTAAAGTCATTAGGCGTTTTATTTACATCAGACACCAAGTACATAACACGTACACGTTACTAAGGAAAATCTGGAAAAGTTCATGCAGTGGTTATTAATATTACCATAAAGATTTCTTAGAATTTAAGGTTATTTTTTGTTCAATAGAATATTTACTTAATTCATTCTCTAATGCGTACTTGCCGTTTGAATTAGTTCTTAGAATTGTAGTTAATATCTGTCAAACTATATTTATGAATTATGTTTATTATTTTGAAACTACTAAATTGATTGTTTATAAATATTCATAATAACTATCGTAGATCATCTAATATAAACAATTCTACATAAAGAATTTTCTACGCGTTATTATTTCAATCAATATGTAATTATTTCTAACTGATGTTAACTTAATGGTACAACTTTGGACACAAATTGACGTGGCACGTGATAAACTCTGATCTAACTAATTAATTTTTTCGTATTAACTAAGAAATCAACGCAAGCAATAAAAACTTTCCCTTTACCGTTCTGAATGTTATTAAAACCTTTATAGATTGTTATGGTGTAAGTTAAAAAATTACTAAAACTCTCCTTGTCTCTACGGAGGGTCGGCACATTATGCGCTCTTCCATACATCTCTATCAGTCGTCATATCTGATTTCACTCCCTTAAGCATATCCTCTTTCACACAATCCATCCATACTTTTTTCTGTTTTCCTCTACCTTTGTAGCCATCAATCAATCTTAATTATTTCTTGTTTATGTGATTAGCATAATATGTCCATACTGCACTTACCTTTTGCTTCTCAATTTCTCCACCACAGGCACACCTTTAAACTTCCCCTAAATTTATCCCTTCTTGTCACACCACACATCCATCTTAACATACGCATGTCAGCCACATGCAATCTCCTTTCATCCGCAACTTTGGTGGCCCAACATTCAGATCAATACAATACGACAGGTCTTACCATCGACATATTTGTCTTTTAAGCTTAAGTGGCATTATCAAATCCTCATTTACTATAGGTTAGATTACTCGTATAATAAGTATGAAAAGCCGAGAGTTCCTATAGAGGTAATAAAAGGGCTAATGGGGCGTCAGTGCGAACAAACCGTTCGAAGCCTCTTAGCTAAATAGCTCGTACACCCAAATCGCTGTTACATGGCAACGCTAAGTGAATCGTGAATGTAAATGTTTATGTAAGATACATCCATTTATCTATAATCATTTACTAGAAATGTTTATGTAAATCTTATTTGGTGGCAATAAAAATTCTATTTATTATTATTATTATTATTTATTATTATAAAAATCTTGGTTATACTGGAAGCTGGGGGATGATACAATTATGGTAAATAACCACGCCATATCAATCACTGGTGGTTAGAGTTCATGGGTAATACTGATCAGGCCGTGAAGGCATACATCGTGATGCAATCTGCACATATCGGCGAATAAATTCAAAGATATGTGTAAAGTCAAACAACACGCAGTGGGCCAGAGTTCTTGACTAAAGCCTAGTCACCCTAACTTTGAGTAGGCTTCGAGCCCCCTCAGTGGGGACGTACAGTGAGCTGATGATGAATACAGATCATGTTTCCAAATGAAGTTTAACCAAATATCAAAGGGTGATATCCTTTATTACTGTAGTCAATTAGTGAGTGCTTTTGACGTATTTTTAAGAATGAAATTACAAAAGATCCATATAACGTCAGCTCTGAACTTAAGTTCTAGGTCACACACAATATACAGAGAGAGGTAATTGGCAATTTAAAAATCTCTTATACAGAGTGTTTTAGTCACTTGTTGTAGACACAATGTAAAAGGCCGCTAAGCTGTGTCTACAACCAGTTTAAATAGTAATTTAATATCAAACGCAGTTATTTGCTCAACTATTTGCAATGCAGAAACATGGAGGCAAGTGACTGTTGCGCCATCTAGCGGCCACAGGCCGGTGTAACCGAGCGTTTATCTATTGAAATTTCGCATATATCAAGTTACAGTTAAGTGATCAAGTTACTGTCGCCGCGTCGTGTTTCAAGTTGACAGTCGGAGTTGACGCCTTGTTGAGTTGAGATGTAACTTGAAAAAATTGACGCCAAAACTTGATTTATGTTGCGGTTGCGATGAGATGCGGTCGTGGTTTACTGCGTGTTAGTAACTTACTCTTCGAATAACTTAAACCGAATTCCATCAAGTACTTTGTATATATAGTGTTTATTATTATGTTCATAGAATACAGCTAACATATGAAGCACTTAAATAAAGCCCGCTGCACACGCTCAGTATTATCTGAAAGATTATTCTGAAGAGTCGGATTGTTCAGATAAATCTAACGAGAAAGAGAGAGAGAGTGAGAACTGAACAGTTGTCAGATAAAAGTGAGCGTGTGTAGCAAGCTTAACATAACTTTAACAATTTTTGTAAGTGAGAAATGAAATTAGTATTTCTACAGTTTTGCTTTCTGTGTCGAGAAGTAACTAAGACAAATTTAGCGAGACTATGTTCTTTGTATTAATTTTATTTGCTACTGTTATTTTGTATGAGCGAAACTGCAATTATAAAACACAATATCTTGTTATAAATTACTTTTACGTACTTTCTTTTCTCTCTATGTTAATTCATCTGACTAGAACAATTCATTCTGTCGGGAACGGAGTTCTACGATATGATAGGGCGGTTTGTATTTTAGAAGCTATTATTCATTCCATCTGTTATGTTAAAGCGACTTAATATTCTTGTAAATTTATTGTAATTTTGCTTACAATTACTATTGTTTTCGAACTTATTGAAATGCAATTTATGTTATTGATTTGATACAAAGGGTACAAAACATTTTACGAGTAAATAATGTTTGTGCAAATATGTACGCAGCTGTTGCTAGACCTGGGACTTGTGTCTCAATTAAGTACAAAGACATACAAATCCAAGTTTAGATGTTAGGTACTTGGAAATCCGAAGTTAAAATTAATGTTTATATAATTAAATTTAGAATAATAATAGGATTTTTTTACGACGATTTTGTATACCTTTAATTTATATTATGGCCTTAATCGTATTTAAAAAGATGCAAATACCAATGAACAAGTTAGTCATAACATTAAGTAATAACGTTTGTCAACTCTTTCAGAATAAATTAAACACGGCGTTAACAAGAAAGCACACCCCGTTCTTTACTGAATGAAAAACTTTTTAATCGTTCACAAACTCGATTTAATTTTAAATTTCAAAGTACTCGACGTCGGACCCATTCACTGAGTGTGCGGTTGTATTCTGCCAAGTTTAAAATTAAACCGACAAGTAATCCGGTTAAAATTTGTTTCACGGAATTACAATGGACTCAAAGAGTTCATTTTAGGGACGCTGCTTTATTTCCTTGTTGAGATTTTACTATAGTTTATATTTCTAATAGTAACTTCAATAATTCAAGATTTATATTATTTCAATTAAAACGAAATAACTATACGATAAGAAAACATCTGATAATAGTCATATATTAGCATTTTTTCTTCCCTAAACATAATACAAAATGATACCAGACAATGTTCACAAATGAATTATAGACGTCATATCGTTTGAAGGTTGACTCGGGTCTATGACGAAAGCATTTAAGCCGAGATTGGATAATTGTACGCCTTTACCCGTCTCATGGTGTCGAGTGATATTAGGGCGGCGACAGAGCGGCGCGTCGCCCACGTCGTCCGTCGCGCCGCCCGCGCCCTCGCGCCGCCCGCCCTAGTCTAACTGGAAGCGTCGTACGTACGACACTTCCGGTTTCACGGTTAACGACGCAGTACGAGTGTCGGTCCTGACGCCTACGGCTGCTGTAGGCGTTGACACAAAGATTTATGTCTGTCCACTAATTATACATTTGGGTAGCGTATGTATTTTTCCTCATTTGCACAAGCAATTCGATCTGGAATTGACTACTTAAATACATAGAATAATGTTAGGTAATAGAAGGATTTAACTTATAACTGTTCAGTTACAGATCATAATAACAGATCTGTCATTGCGAAGGACCAAACATAGTTTGAAGTAGAGCTTTTAGTTTGAATTCTAAGCTTTAAAACTATCATACTTTTCTCCTACAATGTAGAAACGGCATTTCAAAGATTCTCCGTCCCTGGAATGTAAGCTATAAGTCGAGTTGAACGCACGACGTAACGCGAAGGCTGCACGAATAATTTCATAAATGCTTCCTCCATTCGTTGACAGATATTAAAGTTGCTACGTTACGTGTGAGGCCATTATAAAACGATTCGTCGATGTCGCGAATCCACTAATGAAGCGCGAACGTGTCTATTTCACACAAGGGTAGTGTAGCAGAGCAGTAAACAGTGCAGTACTGGAGTTCATTTAGCGAGGCAGAACAGTATTGCTTTGATAGCGTTCAGAAAGCACTAAACTGTCTAGCATTACCTCACTGTTCTGCCCTCGTGTGAAATTGATATTGCAATCGCACAAAAAGTGCAAATACTTTTAATGTTACATCTTTCGTAGAAAATGGCAAACATCCGCATGTTGTGCGTATTTTATTTTGGAATTACACAAGAAAAACTTCCCATAGTTTCGGTGGTGTAGACAAAAGGTGAAGGATCCAAATTTCATCTTAGAACTGCGAATGCTGGGTGGCAAAAGCTTTTGTGTTAACAAAACACGGACAAAGATCGCTACTGTATCTGTAAAAATTGGTTCAGTACGATCATTTGAGATAAGGTATTTATTCTCAAACTTATGCTATTATCACTAGATTACTTTTACTTTTTTATATTGAGCTAATCGAACCGCTATCTACGCAATCCTAGTTCCCGCTGAGCTGATATAGTAGACATTATTCCTCCTGTGAAGAACCACCGCTTGATAGATTATTCTCCCGATTGGCCGCTTCTATAAATAGACGAAAGGGATTCTCTGTGGTTTATCTCCATTGTTGTTTATGATTAAATTCTTTGAGTAACGTTAATGTCAGTTGCAGAAGCGTATTGTAAATTGAAAATGTAATACACATTGACATAACTATAAATAACGGTCAAAGAAATCGTGTTTTTTGTAGATACAAAGAGAACTTGTATCAAATGATCTGTCCATAGACGTTCAACAAGTTAATGAGTTGAGAAAGAGACAGAAAAAGGATGTCTTTATTCTGTCAGTCATCTCCCCTGTTCAATTATTTTTTACTAGCTGTTGCTCGCGACTTCGCAATGTAAAATTAAAAAAATATAGCATATGTTACTCACAGATAAATTACCTTTCTAACGGTAAAAGAATTTTTAAAATCGGCCCAGTAGTTTTTGAGTTATTTCAATACATACAAAAATACAAATCTTTCCTCTTTATAATATTAGTATAGATGTATAGATATTAAAAATACATTTTCCCCCTTTAATGATCGGTTTAAATTGTTACGTCTTTACTAGATTTATGTATTATCCATTGTTATTGGGTTTTATTTGCGCAACTGTTTGAATGTTTGCCGCGAATTGCGCACATCTCTATGTGAAGTGAGTTTAATGTATTTTTATTATAAATATTTCTGCAAACTCCGCGCTATTAAATACTATAAAAGTACACAAAGGTGTGAATACTTTATTACATAAACAATGTTATGTAATAAAAACGAATTATCACTTTGAATGTTGACTCTAATATCGTCAAAATATTTTCTAGAACGAAGTGTAGTATGAAAGATAAAAAGAATTGCCAGTAATTTTCTACAGTTACGTATTAACATATACACAATATAAGATTTAAAATGCAATTTACATTGTGATCTTACTTAGAGTTTGTAGCCTAAACTGCTGAACGGATTTGTAGAGGATAGTCTGAAAGAACACATAGGCTACTTACTTTTGTTTTTTTTTAATTCCACGCGGACGGAGTCCGAAAGCTAGTCTGTTAAAAAAATCATTCACCGATTACGAATGTGAAATGATGGTTTATTTGGCATTCCCATTATTCATTTTAAGTCGTATGACAAACAGATTTTTACTAGCTTTTATCATGATAGGATGTCATATTAATTTCTAGCTACTGTTGTGCCATTCAAGTTTCCACCCACATACAAAGTCGAGTGCTTGATAAATTCAAATTGTTCACGTTATCACAGCTCTGACGACAACACTTCAATAACCGACGTCACTGATTATCCGCTAGATTAATTACTTCGTGACGTGTTTCCATTGTACATTAGAAATGAATGTAAGCGGAAATGAAACTAACTTTTACATGCTATAAACATTTCTTTCATTCTATTTATTATGAGACTACCACTCAATTATTTAATGGCTATGTTTGAGCTATAAAATCAATAGATGGAGTTACTAGTTTATTAAAATAAATTATCACTGAATTGATGTGTATGTAAAAGTTCAAATATAGCAGTAAAAAGTAACCAAGTGCTTGTTCTTGTGGTCCCGCTCTCCGTATTAAACAGGTTTACTAAATCTACGCTAAGTTGGACTTAATAACAGTCGAATGAATATTAGTAAACAGTTCATGCTTTCGTTTTGCTGTATAAAGACTCCATATTTGTATGCAAATTAAAGACATTTCGAAGTAAGTTTTTGTCTTTCCGTCTAGCAGTTGTTGCTAAGTGGATCGGTGTTCCTGAATCGTGTCGTTAGCTTATGGTTTTGTCTGTCGCTAGGGGGAGCTGCGGTGGCAGCGCGCCCCCTAGCGGGGGCAGCCTATAATCATGCTAGCGCCGTCGCGGCGCCGACCGAGTTGCCTCCAATATGGCGAATTGTTTATTAATTGGTGTTAATGAATACTGTTGAGTTTGTTATATGTTTTATTTATGATTAGAAAATTGTTAGTTTGGCGGGAAATTATTGGTATACATTTTATTTATCTTAATGTTTACATCTAGGATATTGTAGCGCTAGGCTTCCCAAGCCTAGTGTAGCGATGATTTGGCTAAGATTCTTAGCCAAAGGTGAAAAAATTTTGGAGGTTAGTAATGTGATATTGTAAATTACTACATTTTCGTATCAGCATTAGACCTGTGATGTGAGAAGCCTGGACGGGACGCTAATTGACTTTAAAAATACAATTGTTTCATTTAAATAGTTAACCAATAACATAATTCTATCAGGATAAAAAGGAATATTTAAGTTATCCGACTCATTGCGTAAAAACTAACGCATTACGCAGAAATAAAGTGAGTAAAAACTAGTAATAAGCCCACTTCACTATAAGAATCTAGGAAACATCTTTGTTTAATTAGCTTCGGCAAAAACTGTAGAATAAAAAGATAAATGAACTTTGTACTGACAGATAAAAAAGCAGCAGATGCGCAAATCAACTCTGATAATGACTTTACAAAAAATTAAATACTTTTTTTATTAAAAGTAAAACAATAACTATGGAGAACATTATATTTGTACGGAAGAGTAGGAATCATACCTGGAAACGCGAGAGTCTAAGGTACCGCGATATTTTTCTCGCTTATGGAGGATTTTCATGTGTTGTCTAAATTGAAAAGCTTAAACGACTACGAAGGTCTTTGCCATTGGCTAACAAATACCGTTACCTGTAGCCTGTACCTACCGATTGTAGTTTTAGTCCCTTTATCGTATGACGTTTTTCCAATTGTTTCACCGCCTAAATTAAATAGCATAAAATTAACCTATAGGAGACGTAAATTTTTACTAAAGAAATATTTTTTTACAAATATACTGTGATTTCTGACATCATAAGTGTGTGCCTAAGTTTTATTACATTAATACTTAGAGATTAAATCGTTTAGCGTCACATAGACGCCACTGGTAGAGTATTAGGATTAATATAACAGTTGAGTTAATAAATTGAAGTAAACGCATGCGGGGGTAATGGAAACCACCATTCGTCTGTTTATTTCCTTCGTGTTATCGTGGAAGTTTTTTATGTTAGCCACTGTTTGTATAAGTGATTGAATTGTCCGCTTTAATACAAAAAGCATTGCATTAAAAGGACCTTTTTGATTTGATAAAAAGCTTCAAGGATATACGTCTAATGGCCAGTTTCCCGCCTATTTTTAACCATTCTATATAACTATTCATAGCTACAGTTAGTAAAAAAAATTGCAAAGGAAGTTCAACATCACTTATCCAAGATACAGGCGTCGGTATCTCACAGTTTCTCACTAACCAGGCGTTAAAAACTTCCTCATTGTACATATTTTCTACGCGCATGAGAAAGGTAATGATTAAAGTTAAATAGTTATAAATATGTAGAGAATCCGGATAGAATTTAGATGAGGAAATGATATATGAAGTGGGGTTTAAGGACGCAGTTTAATGCACCAGTTTGGCGTGCGTTAGTACTCTCAAAGTGCTTAGACATTCTTCGTGAACATTACGACGTTTGTGCGGTGTCCGCTCTGCATTGCACGGATAGTGTTATGTTAAAACTTCTCGTTCACTCCTTATTTTATATCTGTTCCTTTAGTTTTTTTTTATGTTTTTAATTGATTAATCTTACTAATCGTTTATAAACTAATTAAATAACAAATGTAAAAGAATAATTCAACAGGTTGTACAGTCGCGTAAATCATCGGTGGTCGATTTACATAGAACCAAATTGGAAAAGAAAAATGAATATCAGTCTTATTTATTTAAAAAAAAATTAAAATAAAACATTTTTCATACAGTTTTAGTTTTACTGCAGTTTAAATTTCTTAATTTTGTCAAATGCCAATATGAACATAAATAAATTTACGATTTAACAATGCTTAAAATAAGGCTGACAAAAAATGAATGCTACAAAGCAATTTTTGCAAATCACGCGACGTACACACGGAGACAAAACCCACGAAGTCACCTTGACGGCGCTCGTGTGCACTCAGCTTTATGATTTGTTTACGGAAGTAGTTTTACTTTTTTGCATAACATTTGTAAGACGTTTCGTTGATTTAACAAACCGTACGTTTGATAAAAGCAAAAGACCGCACTAGGAAGGCCTATGTCCAGCTGTGGGCAGGTAAAGTCTGATGATGACGATGATGATGTTTGATAATTATGTCCAGTTCAACCGCTTTGCATAATTTTCACTGATTCTCTAATCTAGACTAACCCTAATACTTTGGTCTTACTGCTCCATTAAATAAAGGAATATTTTACACACCCTGTATCAGCGTTAAGCGTTTCTAGGTATTATCCTAGTTAGAATTAGTTACCTAACTCAAAGCAGACTTAATCTGCCATCGCTTAAATCTTTGCGAATAGTTTAAGCTTAAAATTGTACTGAAACGATTTATACAGGCTGTTACAAAATACTACAATATGAAAATACAACTGAAGGTTTCTACTGCTTTACACACGTACAAATGTGTGTGTCTCATTCCTTTGAGAAATATGAGATTAAAACATGGTTTTGATAACTATATTATGGTTTTTAAATCTGTATGTTGATTAAACGATCATATCGTACTTGACGATAGTCTTTTGTCTGTTGGAGAATAACCGTTTTATTTATGTTACTTTGTGTTCCCGAAGGAATTAGCTTTATTCTAAAATAACTTAGCTATAACTTCACTTAACTTTAAAACCCATTTAACGGAATCTTTATCTAGCTTTGTGTTTCCCTTTAACTTTCCATTAACTTTGTTACAAGAAAGGCTGTTTATCAGTTCGTGTATAGCGCAGTGTTGAGGTCGGTACACTCACTGCGATAAGTTTTATGGTCTCTTTGCAATTATTAGTTCATTGACGTACTGCTACTTAGTAGGTAACTTAGTGACAATGTTTCCTGAAAATTTTCCGAAACATTTTACTTATCGAATGATCGTAAACAATTTTATACTTGTTTTCAGCATATAATTAGATTGTAAAACACAATTTTAGAATGTAAATTTTCACTGTAATACCACAAAATCGTTAGACACTGTTTAATTTTTTTTATACGATAAGGTGGCAAACGAGCAAGCGGCCACCTAAATCCGCCGAAATGGCGAAGCGACCGCTGCCCATAGACATCCGCAATTGCAGATGCGTTGCCTACCCTGAATCGACGGAGGAGGAGACGCACATAAAGAGGATATTTCCTTTTCCTATGCGTCTCCTCCACCGTCAAATCCACTTTCCCATCCAAACCTTTCCTTATAAGAAAAGGGCGGAACGGGAAAGGGACTAAAGTTGGGCCTCCAGCCGACCCATTCGTGCTAAGATGTTAAAGCGGGCTCTACCACTGTTAAATTGTTTATTTAAACACGCGTTTAAACTTTTTAACCGTCACTGATAGATGTAATGTAGGTACGGTATCTCTAAAATGACAATTTGAATTTTTAAAAATAAAACATTATTTCTTTTAACGTATTCAATTACTTAACATTTAATTATCAGAAATATCAGTCTCCTAACAAACGCTGATGTTTTTATACATAACGAATATTTAATATTAAACTTGAGTACCGTAAGCCAAGACTTCAACTCAGCGGAAAATTCCATCGAAGTGGAATCCTCGCCACAATCAAATGCTCAGCGAAGCTAACTCGTCTCCGCCATTCCCTATGCTAATTAAGGCAAATTAAACGCCTTCAATTATACTGTCATTCGTAAAATTACACTTTGCAATGTTATGACTGTTGATCATTTTTATAATTGTTCTACGCGCGCCCTCTGTTAGTTTTTACGTGGACTCAATTAAACGCGATGTTCCAGTCGGAAACGAGTTGCTTATATACATAGGACAAGTATAAAGTTAGCGAATTATATGTTACTAGCTTTCGCCCGCGACTCCGTCCGCGTGGAATTAAAAAAAAAACAAAAGTGAGGAGTCTATGTGTTCTCTCAGACTATCCTCTACGCCTATGCCAAATTTCTCTCTGATGAATGTGATCGGGAGCCTAATTTAAGTCCTTTTCTCTTCCCGTGATTTTCTTATAAGGATAGGATGGGAAGTACCAGTGGGTTCGCCAGGAAACGGTCTCATGAGTAGGAGATATATCCTATTTCTGTGCATCCCCTACTCTGTTGACTAAACACATCTGCAAATGCGGATGTTTATGGCAGTCGCTTCGCTTTTTTGGCGAATTTCCGTGCCAAAATGCTCGTTTATAACCTTTGAAAAAAAAAACCAGCTAGTTTTATTTTTAAACCATCCTTATATACAGTAAATATAAATTTAATGGCATAAGTTTTGTTGTGTTTTAGCAATGTGTACTTTAATAAGAACCGAGTTTAAAGCCATCAATCTTCCGGGGAAACTGTTTCGTTATATTTTCAGTTTCAATGGAACGGTTTATTTTGTATGCCGTAATTTTATATCGATTCTACTTTAATATGTTGCTATTATTTACGTTGTTATTGTAGCTTTAGAACCTTTAAAGGCATATGTTTCGACAGGTTTGATAACAGTTAGAATGTTCAATTCAAACTTGGTCAACTGAGAAAAATTGTTGCGTAACATTTTGACTGTGTAAATTGTCAGTAGAACTAATCGTATGTCACGAGATTCTTAGAATCCAACAAGTTTCAACTTCAGAATAAATTATTAAGGTGGTTCTTGATAATGGAAATTCATGATAAAAAAAGCTATTTTTTACCTGTAGAATATTTTCAATACGCGAATACTCTGTCCAGTACTTAAATAGACCAATGAAATATAAGATGTTAGAAACATTGTACGAGTATTGTGAATCGCGTAAATTCTCTCCAGCGCGGTCCCAAAGCAAACTCCATTTACGTCAATTTTGCCCGAAACCGCGAAAAGTTATCCTAAATGCAAATGTCTGTGTCCCTTGGGAATTAGGAACTTTGTATTATACGAAGGTTCTTACAGGGATTATATATTCAGGTATCTACAATTGTAACATTATTAAGAGCAGGCGTAAATCTTTGACTAAACTATCTCACAACAGTTGTGCGATCGTCGATTGTTTCGCAGTTAATTCAACTGTTTAGTTGCACAACTAACAATCGAGTAGTGTGCGCAACTCCATATAAGCTCATAGGAATCAAAGCGAGACTAAATAGTTTAAAATTAGTACATCGTATTCATGCTTAAGAAGGGTAGCTTAAGTTATGTGATTAATAATTTAAGAAATAATAAATCCATAAGCACATTTACCTTAGTCAGTTATTGGTAACTAGTTTTCGCCCGCGACTCTGTCCGCGTGGAATTGAAAAAAAAAACAAAAGTTAGTAGCCTATGTGTTCTTCCAAACTATCCTCTACGTTTATGCCAAATTTCATTGAAATCCGTTCAGCCGTTTAGGCTACAAACTCTAACAAACATCCATCCATCTAAACTTTCGCATTTATAATATTAGTATGATGTCATATAAAACATGTTTACAGTATTATTGAATTTCGGAATTCCTTTTTGCGAAGGTAATTCGTCCGATTGCAGGGTGAATGTCCTGCAAAGACTGGTAACTCCGGCTCGCAGTGTTTTATTTATACGTATATAGGACAGGAAAGGGCCGTCCTTGCGTTACATTGTGATGCATTTACCGTTTGCTTTGAGGATAGTGAACCTTTATCCCTTACATAAAGTGTAAGGAATAGCGACTGGATTTATCTCAAAGGAAACAGTTGTAAATGAAACCCGAAGAACCAAATGTCGCAGAGTAACTAAGTGGTCAATTTGAAATGTTAAAACTGCTCTACGAGACTGTTTAAGTAAAGTAAAGTGTCTACTTAACTGATCAATAAAGGAATCAGAGTGTGGGATACAAATATAAAAGAGACAAAAATACAAATCTTTCCTCTTTATAACATTAGTATATTTTTAAACGCCATTTATTATCACTTCTAAGTATCGACAAATAGGACATCGCCCTTACGAAGTAGGTCGCTCTAAATGTGATAATATCTCACTAATCATATACGAGCCTACTGGGATGTTTTTTAATCAAACGCCTCCTGTTAGTGATGTCCCTGTATGTATAAGTATCGATATTCAAATACCTATAATGATTTTTACGGTACTATACGTCCTTGAAGCATCGGTGGCTCAGAGGTTTGAGCACTTGACTTGTAATCAACAGGTCTTGGGTTCGAAACCCGCCGCCATGTACCAATGTGATTTTCGATTTTTCGAATTTCACATGTACGTAATTTACCCGACGTTCTTACGGTGAAGGAAAACATCGTGATGGCTGCACATATCGGCGAAGAAATTCAAAGATATGTGTGAAGGCAACCAACCCGTACTGGGCCAGCGTGGTTTACTATGGCGTAGTCACCTTAACTTAGGGTAGTCTCCGCTCCCCTCGATGGGGACGTATAGTGAGCTGGTGATGATGATACCTCCTTGAAAGCATAAGACATATTTTTTTCATCATGCTACAAATAATTTTAAAAGAATAAAATCATTAGATGGCTTTTTAACCCGTGATGGAAATTTTAGTTAATTCGCTGACATTTAAAGTTTGCGGAAATTACTTTTTAAACGACTACTTAACGACGAATGCAGAGTTTTATAGGAACGAGTTTCCATTAGTCGATCGATCATTTGATAACAAGAATACACTAAATACTGCCTACAACCAATTAGTTCTTTTTTCCATATGATACAGACTAAGAAAAAGGATATACGTACATAGTCCTTATTGTCAAAATTACTTTCCTTTTTCTTAAGGGTTGTAATTCCTTTCGTTCCTTTGTTCAAAGTGCAGTAAATTTTATCTTAATAGTCAAGTCTTCATACAAAGTTTCGATAGTACGGACTATCGAAAGCATCGATAAGCGGTTTCTATACTTATGGAACATTCCTACATCTCCCCAGGACATTACATCCCGTATCCGGTCAATGACCTCGCCTACACACGCCAAGTCACCCGTGTACGCAAAACCAAGCTAAATGTACCCCCGAAGCCTCCGAGACTTCCTTAATTTGATTCCTATCGGAAGGATAAAGTTACAATGGTTGATCATTTAGTTATATGTTTTAGGGAAAAAAACAACTGCTTTGATCCGTTAAATTCGTTTTGGTTAAACTTTGAAATCATGTTAGGAAAATCCGAAAAAAGTTTAAGCTTAGTTTAAACTGTCGTTACATCTAATGATAAATATAATTTAATTTCATGTATTTATCTACTAATTACCAGTAGATATCTAAGTATATAGACAAGTCTACCCTTGTCGCTATGAAGTGTGTCGAACAAAGTCAATTCTTCATCGGTAGTCACAGCACGTGCGCACTAACAACTGCCGGCATGCGGGCAACGCGACGGATAATTGAGTCGATAGCTAATTTATTACAACTAAGTGTTGTGTTTAATACTTACGTGTGTTAATCTAAGCAGAAACATCGTTCGAATTCTAACAATGGTTATATTAAACACAATTTTATATAAGTTACGTCTTTCGATAGGTTATGAATACAGGGTAAAAACAATCAACAAAAGGTTACAATTAGCTTTCGCCCGCGACTCCGTCCGCGTGGAATTAAAAAAAAAACAAAGGTGAGTAGCCTATGTGTTCTTCCAGACTATCCTCTACATCTATACCAAATTTAATCGAAATCCGTTCAGCCGTTTACGCTACAAACTCTAACAAACATCCATCCATCTAAACTTTCGCATTTATAATATTAGTATGATTAGTATCATTATGATATGATTTGCATATGTGAATATGGTTTTAATAACGTCTATAGCCCTTAACGGTTATTTTTTAGGTTACTCAAGCCAGCTTGTATAGTACAATATAGAATTATTTCTAAAGAAACATCGGACTCCTCCTGTATATATTCTCGTGCTCGTCCACGTTTTAACCTTGAAAGAGCCTTTAAGACAAGCAGCAGACAAACGTGGCTTAAACGAAGTGTAAACTAAATCCGCGCTTGACACGCTATTTGTTAAATCTTTTAGGAATTTATTTATGTTTTAATTTAGTTTAATACTTTTAATTTTGTTGCCGCTATAAAATGTTAACATACAATGTATTAGAAAATTAAACTAAATCTATACTATTATAATATTATGAAGAGGAAAGATTTGTAGTTTTGTATGTATTGAAATAAATCAAAAACTACTTAGCCGATTCCCAAAATTCTTACAGCATTAATAAGCAACGTTATCAGTGACTAACATAGGCTATATTTTTTGATTTCACGCGGACGAAATTGCGAGTAACAGCTAGTCAATAATAAATTTGATTATATCTTTCGTTTTCAATTATCCTACACTAACAAGGTTTATAAAGTATACAAATTATCAGAATTATTGTAATTAATACTAAAACAGATTGTTGTTACAGGGTAGATATAAGAACTGATCCATAAAACGTATCAATATGGCCACCATATTCAAGTAACAGCAGGGGCTCGTCTGTGCGCGACACGGCCGCGTGTTAGCGCTGTCTTAGACTGTCATCGGTTTGAAATTAAGGCTTACTGAATTAGACGGCTATAGACTTGTATATGAAAATATCGCATCTCGTCAATTTATCACTGGTTGAACAACTTATAACAGAATTTATTCATGATCTAATAAGCAAACGTATAATATTATATTTCACCCATTGCTATTTAGTTTATTTTGAGTTCATCACCATCACCATCATCATCACCAGCTCACTATACGTCCCCACCGAGGGGCTCGGAGCCAACCCTAAAGTTAGGGTGACTAGGCCTTAGTCAACCACGCTGGCACACTGCTGGTTGGTTGACTTCACACATATCTTTGAATTTCTTCTCCGATATTTGCAGGTTACATAACAATGTTTTCCTTCACCGTAAGAACCTCGGGTAAATTATGTACATATGAAAATTCGAAGAATCAAAAATCACATTGGTACAAGGCGGGATTCGAACCTAAGACCTGTAGATTACAAGTCAAGTGCGTTAACCACTGAGCCACCGACGCTGTATTTTGAGTTCAGTTGTGCGATATTTCAATTTTTCATCTATTTTCCTATGATTTTCCGCTTTCAATGTTATTTAATAGTTTCGCTATTTTTGCATAGCGTAAGTGCAAGATACGTACAGCGGAAGTTTCGAACTCTTTGTGAAGTGAGCTCGGTTCGTCCGGCAAATGCAATTGTGTTCGTTGCCTCGCCATAAATCAAACTTTAATAAAAGCTAACTGAATTTATAAAACATCTTGTCATACTGGCGCTGTTCATTTTGTGAATTCAGTTGTTTTATAGTCAAGGTTTATATCTTTATATGGATTAAACGAGGAAAATAATAGTCTAATGATGGGATGCTGAAGTTTCTATTTATTTTATCACTAGCTTTCGTCCGCGACTGCGTCCGTGTGGAATGAAAAAAAAACAAAAGTATACCTATGTGTTCTTCCAGAGTATCCTCTACAACTATGCGAAATTTCATCGCGATCCGCTCAACACTTTAGGCTACAAACTCTAACAAACATTCATCCATCCATCTAAACTTTCGCATTTATAATATTAGTAAGATAAGATTTCTAGTGATTTATTAATCTTAGCTTGAACAAATATTCAACAGAGTAAAATTCAAGTTACGTAGTTCTGAAACGAATTTCTTGAAGTTTTTGAACCAAAAACACTAACGATTGGTTAAGTGTGGCTGGGAAACCGGCCTTAAACTATCAAAATCATAATAAACCATTCCTTGCGCCCTCTAATCATTTCAAAGTTTCATTATGATCTGTACATAAGGTTCAGATACATAAAAACAATAATATAATATAATATAATTTAGGTATATTCTTCGAAATGGTGAAGTGCATCTTGGCATCTAAAGTGCCTTAGAGCAGGCACACACCTGTGACTAAGCAATTGTACAACTGTTGTGGGATTGTCGATTGTTTCGCAGCCCATTCAACTGTTTAGTTGCACAACTAAAAATCGAGTAATGTGCGCACCTTCATAAAAGCTTATAAGAATTACAGCGAGACTAAAAAGTTGTGCTATAGTTTAGTCAAAGGTGTGCTCGCACTAAAGTTCTAAACGACTGCTTGTCTACTTGTGTCGTGTCGTGTCGTGTCGTGTCTCAGGCCACATTTTGTTGTCACGCATCGTACTGACATTTGAAAACTTGTTCACTTAACGCGCGCATATTTTAACTTGAAACCAACAATTATTCAGTGACATTTTGTCTCGAATTATATTTCGCCGCGATTTAAATACATTCACGGATTTAATTATAGGATTTATGTCGTAAAACACGTGCATAAGTGTTCAGGATAAGTTGACTTTTAGTATAATTGTCAATTAAATTAATCGTGTCAAGAATATAATTAATAATAACTGACGGTTCACATTTCCAATAACCTTTTTAATATAATAATTCAGAAATAAAAGTTTTGCTTTAAACTTTTTTTCAGAAATAATTAAGTTTTTATTTTGTCAATATGGCTTATGTGAAACCATAGTTTAATTTATTCGTAATTTGGCAGATTTTATAGGTCTTTTTGCTATATAACATTGAAAGTGACAGTTTTAAGGTCATTACTTAATTACCATAATAACCGGTTACAATTTACAATGTAAAGCCGCATAATAGTTTTATAATAGTTGTGTTGATTATGTAAATAGCTTTATTAATAAACAAACGAATGCTAAAAAAATGCCATCGCAATGTACATATGCACACCTGCCGGTCAATCGCAAATACTTCTTAATGCCAGTGACACACCTCTGTGGAAGCTAGAAGCGAATCTCATTTAGCACACCAAAACTCTAAAACAAAATTAAAACTGAAACCCATAGTTTGCATCTTATAAGATTTGATTTCACATACCTTGTCTTTGAATGGTTTGTCGGAATGGAGTTACATCAATCATCGCTTAGCCTTTGTTCCAGTTAGCTTTCGCAATTGTGTGCTGCTGGCATAATACTATATCGCACGTGCTTTTTGCACCGCGTTATTGTAAACAGCCGTATGCGATTAACTGATTAAATATAAAGGTCTATCTGTTTTTTATTCTTGATTTATGATGTGTTGATTTTTTTTATCACATTCAATTCTTTTTACCACTACTAGCATTAAATATTAAACAACGCTTCGTTAAGTATCTACCTACATTTTATGGTTAATTTTGGACTCGTAATAAAGCTCTACTTAAGAACATCTAAGATTAATTAAAAGGCGCATTAATCATGAAAGACTGAAGCTGACCTTGGCCTATTGATCTCGCTAGATGTCATTCAATTGTCTGATGACGTCAATACATCTCAATATGTAGAAACTAGAAATGTCACGAGATTTTATTCTATCATACTAATTATTATAAATGCGAAAGTTTACATGGATGGATGTTTGTGGCCTAAACGGATGAACGAATTTCGATGAAATTTGGTATAGATGTAGAGGATAGTATGGAAAAACACATAGGCTGCTAACTTGTTTTTTTAATTCCAAGCAGACGTAGTCGCGGGCGAAAGCTAGTTTTACATAGAAACAAAAGATGTTTAACTAATTTCTTGTATCCTGCATCTTTGACAGATTAAGATTTTTCACATTCTTATCACGACAAGATTTCTATATGTTACCATATCTTAATTATAATATGTAAATATAATTTCAAAGGTATATGTAAACTCAACACGCAGTAGGCCATCGGCCTAGTCATCTAACTTAGGGTGGGCTCCGAGCCCTGCAATGAAGTATAGTGAGCTGGTGATGATGATGATATTTTAATTAAGTAAAAATGTAGTCTAATAAATGTAGACCATCAATAAGTGGCATAAATAAATACATTGTTTAAATATCGGTTACGTGAAGTGATATTATTCCAAGCAAGTTACTGCATAAGGCAAAGTTCAATAGAGTTTCTCTATCTGACTTCTATTTTGTAGTCGAACAGAGCTGTTTGCTTTCTAACTTACTTTAAGTATTGAAATTGTATCTATCCTTTTAAATCTGAAAGCAAAAACTTTTTCTTCACGAATACTCGACACTTTTTCTTAATAACTTTTCATGAAATCTTTAAAAGCAAAATTTATGGGAGAGGAAGTTCATCTCCCCTACCTTATCCTACACCTGTAGTGTCAGCGCACCGGGTTTTGGTCCTCCAAATAACGCTATCATACATCATCTCAGTCATCACTCCCTTGATGATTTCACCTTTCACGCAATCCATCCATCTATTTCTAGGTCTACCTCTATCGGTGTACCTCCACATTCATAACTAACGTCCTTCTTGCTACATGCGATTCATCTCTTCTCATGCCATGCCCATACCACGCTAACCTTTTACTCCTTAATTTCTCAACCACTGGGGCCACTCTCAAACTTCCTCTGTAAATATTTTGTTTACGGCTAATATATTAACAATCATAAAGAAATAACATACAAATGTTTCAATGTGATTATTTGTTGCAGGTACAGTCGTTAAGTCAGATCTGGTTGGCATTTAGAAATGCCAAAGCGCTCGTAATACTTGTGATTGTATTTACTGAGGTAAATAAATTTAAATCTATGCACATTTAATTGTTATAGTTTTGTCCTTAATGTTCCGCGGTACATTAACTTATTAGCCGATATTAACACACGTTTGGTTGTTAATTTCAGGATATACAGTAAAAATTGTTAGGTTTTTTAGTTTATTTCTACTAATAACCAATTTACTTAAAAATCAAGCAGTTTCGGTTCGCAATGTAAAGATCATAGAACGATATGCGCAGTAGAGAAGCCCGCAAAGTGAACTGTAAGGCTTGAGCCACACTGTGGCATCTCACTATTATTAGAACATCGGATTCGACGCTTATATACAGAAATAGATAATATAATAAGGTTTTTCCCTTTGTTATATACATACGTAATCAGACCAATTACGAATTGTTATGCCATTGCATGAAAAATACATAAAGATTTTATTAAATATACATAAGTACGTACCAAATATTATTTGTATTTTATTTTACGTTCCCATTTGTTTCTATTTATCTTGGTCTCATATCTTTTCTGTCATGTCCATACCCTGCCCGTTGTAATATAACCTAAGTTGCTCAGTGATAATGTAGAATTTTTGAATTCGGTTCAGTAGTTTCGGAGCTTACAAAAAAACAAGCGAATAAATCTTTCTTTTTTGACCGACTTCCCAAAAGAAGGAGGTACTCAATTCGTTTGTATGTTTTTTTTTTAATTATTTAATTAGTAGTGACCTTGGAACAATATTATTTACAAAGAGGGACAATATGTAGTACTGACGGGTCCAAATATCGTAGACATGTCTCAAATATGTCACGTAAAAGGCAGAAATAGTACTGTAATGATTTCCCTCGGGGTATGTCTACATGTCAACAAAACTAGCCTTCCTTCACATTAGACACATGTAATTGTGTTATTATGTTGGATCAACTTATCTTATTACATGTCTAAAAATGTTAACGAATAAATGTTTTATGAAGAAACTTTTAGGTTTTTACTATTACTATACTATATGGTACTAGTAGCTTTAGCCCGCGACTCCGTCCGCGTGGAATTAAAAAAAACTAATGTCTATGTGTTCTTCCAGACTATCCTCTACATCTATACCAAATTTCATCGAAATCCGTTCAGCCGTTTCGGCTATAAACTTTAACATCTATCCATCTAAGCTTTCACATTTTTTAATATTAGTATCAAGTATGATTAGTATGATTACTCTGAAAAAAAAAAATAGATTTGTGCAGCCCCCTATCGGGCATAAAGTACACAAATAAATCTCAAATGTCGAGGATGTTACGAATAAGTTCTCGCAACTGTCAAACTAATATTCGTTATAGACCTTCACATCGACTGCAACGTCAAACGTGCATTCATCAAACAAAATTAGGCTTGGCATTTAGTAAAGTATTGATCATAGATTGCGTCTTGTTTTTTCGCTATGTAACTTCAGTCGCTTGTAAACGCTCTCCTAAAATTGCAGGCAAGGCCGGATGCGAATACCGAAGCAAATGCATGGCCTTGGCGATTGCGAATAGAACGCATTTCTTCACCGCGCCCGTCGCCCACCCACAGCGGGGCGAATGCGAGGCGGTGTACGTTCCACTTAATTCGTACTTGCGCAATTTGTATCGAGGGGTGTGGTTTGCTTTCGTGTGGAACGAATGTTAATGTTGATGTAGATTAAGATTTTATAGCATTTGGCACAACTGTTTTAATGTACGAAAAATATTATAGAGTTTCCATCATTGTAATAAATTATTAAACTATTATGTTTATATCGTAACGTATGTCGGCATAACCTCGACTACACAAAATAAAAGACTTCTATCTTTTCGCTTTCTCTGATTCAAGTGTAATTCTTCGCACTAGTGACTCAGTTTCCCAAGCCTGCGATCCGTCACGGTGGGCAGTTTTGACACATTAGCGGCGGCGTGACGACGGGACAATGTCGGACAACGCTCACAATGCCGACAACACCGACAATGAGTTACCGAAACACTCCCCGCGAACTCCGAAATCTTTTATTCATTCGACACGTCGTTAACACTTTTACAGCTTTTTGTGTGGACAGGACGGAGTCGTTTCACGTTTGTTCCGCGTTTACTTAACACAATACAATTATACTTATTTCGATTTATTAAACCAAGAAAATTACAAGAGGACAAACATTCATTGGAGTTAAGTTCAGAATTATGAAAATGGCTATGATACTTGGTTTGTCTAGTCTTGTCTCTGTCCATCCTAATTAAAAATACAATATAAGAAAGCGTAAAACACACACTTCTTTGTTGCCTAAAATGTCAGCAATCACAGCATATTTTTGAATAATTCTTTTTTTAATAAAAAGCCCTACACTTACGTCAGGCTTTAGGCTATATATTTTCACGCCATTAAACTTAGGGGGTAAATATTTTGGATAAAAACCCTAATGTGAGAAAGAGACCATAAGTTGCTGCCAACATCAAGGAAGCAAGATTGCCACGGTTTGTCATCATGTCATGTCATTTTGACATTTGCAATTGAGAATTTGACAAATGTAAACAATAAAATTAAGTTTTTATAATATCACGCGGATGAAGTCTGTCTGTCTGTCTGATGAACAGCTAGTCTGTTATACAATATAACGACTTTTATAGGCATACACGTCTTTATAACAGTTATAATTTAATTTCAACAGCTGATTGTGGCATCAGACGCGAGCGTGTTCTGTTATTTCGCTTTAACTATCCGAATCTCAGCTGCGACAGAGGCTTCGGAAATTTAGGAGACAGTTGCATATACACTGTTTATCAATACCGATTCATTTTAGGAATATATTCTAACGTGGATGACAGCATATTGTTTATACTTAATGTAACTGGTGTGATTGTATAAAAGTACACATATCTTTCTACTCAAAACACTTTTATTTTAACAAGTAAAATAGATCGTATATCGATCGACAGAAAACAAAAACCAAAATATTACAAAATTATCATTTTTAAAAATCGAGACAGATATTAAAAAAAGACAGCCGATGACTTGATCCGAAATTAACAATTAGAAAGATCATACGAAAATAATTACATCTCTTAAAAAAGACTTGTCAATATTTTTATCGGATGGGTCGACTCTGAGTCATCATATGTTACTGACTTACTGAGTATTAGAGAAGAGGTGCATAATGTAAGTACAGGGAGACGCAACGACATATAGAAAGGAAAGGTTCTCAAAGGGCAAGCGGAGATAATACGCGCTAAGTGTGTAACACGAACATGACGTAACAATTATTCTATAAAGCTGGTGTCACATACGTGGGAACTGCTGATAAAGTAGATATAATGACATATTTTGCAAATACAATTAAATCTTTAGCTACGCTTTTGTTGGTTGATATACTTTATATATTGACGCGTAAAAGTAGTCTAATTTTTTGTTATGGAAGTTTTTGGTTCATGGTTTTATTTTACTTCTTAACTTATATTAATTTAATTGAAATAGTTGCCTCTTATGTCTTTACATTTTCACAGTTTTAGTTTAGAATAGCGAGAAGAGAATGTATGTAATATTTTGTATAATAGTAGACAAAAACTTGTTATTACACACCGATTACCAGGCGACCATAAACAGCGCATTATCTATCCCATAGAATTGCGCAAGCGCAGGCACTCTGATGCAAGCTCGGCACAACGCAGCAATTAACTCACTTCGGTTACTATTCAACACATTTACGTACATACCGTAATTTGTTTCGATATAGTCAATAGATTAAATTTATAATTATCACCATTTAGATCGTTCGAAAATTTGACCTTAACATAACGTTAACATAAAAGTGAGGATTCAGTAGTGCAGACATAGAATGTATAGACTCACTAGCGTCAGTTAGTATTCACATTATGCCAGTCCAGTAATTGCTCTCTACTGTTTAACTGTACTAGCCAAGTGTGAACCAGGTATTATTTTGTAGAAGCGTAAGCGTGGGGTTAATTACAATAAGATCTGTTCTCTCGCCTCTTACTATTAATGTAAAACGTGCAATTGTACGAATTTTCATAGCTATTAAACTTGTATGCAATATTTCGTATATGTTCTTTCAAAGAGCGATATGACAATGTTTTAATACAAGTATTGTGATAGTGTAAACACACAGTAATTGCGTTATATCGTGATGTGTCGCTCGGCCTCGCATCCGTCGCAGGTTGAGGAAACGCGTGCCCCGCATGCTGTCGAAGTGACGGCCACATGTTGCGCAATTTAACCTGCATTTTATAATGCATTCGGTAATATTTATCAGAGATGTTTGACCTCTTTTAACATTTCTTTGTTATTATTTAAGGGTGATTTCTAAACAAATAGGAACAGCGTTAGTAAATTAATAAACGTTTTATAAACCAAAAATAGAGGAAAGGCCGGCAACGCATCTGTAGTTCCTCTGGTGTTGCGGATGTCCATGGGCGTCGTTGACCACCTCTGTGATCCCTCCGCTCGTTTGCCCCCTTCTGTTATAAAAAAGTGCCTTTTGTAGTTACATTTATTAATTATGTTGAGAAAAATTTACCTTCGGTCAGATGTCATCAAGTAGCACTGTTCGATTCCTAATACGCAGTAATTTTTTGCAAGTCAACCGCGCATGAAATTCGGCGCGCGTTCGCTCTCATGAATATTGCGGTGCCGGTTGATGCAATATTCATAACCGTTTTAATTGGCCTGTAACTTATGGATACAGTTTAACTCATGCCCAGAGGGATCACTTTAAGCTATTTAATATCCTTTAAATTTATGACTTACTATGAAGTTTACGCAACAGAAATATATTTTATTATATGAAATTGTGTATGGAACGGCAATGGTCTACAATGAGCATTATATTACAAAATGACTAAGATTAGCGTGTTAAGACATCTTAGTTGTTATGGATTTTCTCGTTAAAAGTATAAGAGTATAATTTACTATTCTTAAGGCCTGTGCCACCAAATTGTGAATTGTCTAATAACAATCCAACGTGTAAAGTATGTGATGGAAATATCGGATTTTGGTACTCAATCTGAGAGTGACGTCATTTTTAAGCTATCTGAGCCTCTGTCAGCCAGCTGTGGGACAGGCCCTTACTTTTATATTTTATACTAGAACCAATTAAGTAAAAAAATTAACGATTTATCTGTTATTATTACTCTATGTCAATTGAGAACGATAAAGTTTCTCTGAATTGTTCTTGCCCTACACATAGAGTAACCACAATGTACATACAGTTCACACTAACATGTTCTAAGTGGTTGTTTTATTACATACTAGCTGTTGCTCGCGACTTCGCCCGCGTGAAATTAAATAATAGCCTATGTTACTCAGGGATAAATTACCTTTCTAAAGATGAAAGAATTTTTAAAATCGGACCAGTAGTTTTTGAGTTATTTGAATACATACAAAAATACAAATCTTTCCTCTTTATAATATTAGTACAGATTATTTCAATTTTTATCCTCGCTAATAGTTTTACAATAGATGTTTAAAGTTCACTTTTGTATTCAGAAGTCGACAAAATAATAAGGGAAACCTATGACGTATTTTGTGAGGAATTGTGATGAATAACAAATGTGTGTATTGCATAATTTTTGAGTAACCTCGGTTACCATTGACATATGTTACAAAGAAATTGAAGATCGATGGAATCAAGTTTTTAAACAGTGTGACATGTTTTTCAAGAAATATTATTCCATTGTAAACACAATAAACTAAATGAGCTTTATAAAAGGTATAATATATAATAATAAGGGAATTATTGACCACGCAAATATGCCATAGATTAAAATGTAAACGTATAAAAAGGTTAATGCCTACCAGACATTTTATTTCATTGCAGACAAAGCTTTTAATTGTTTTAGTGTTAAAATATATTGAGATAATTGATCTACAACTGATTATAAGATAAAAAAAGAAAAAAGTTTATTGCATCAGATACATAAGTACAAATGTAATATTTTACATAAAATTGTTGCAGGACCACGGCATTTCGATTCATGCGAATGTTAACGAAAAACATGTTAAAGGAATTTTTTATTCTTGCAATTAACTTGCTAATCAAATTTAAATTACATGAATTGCTAACAAGTATATAAAATGTTCGATGCCATTTCAATTTCAGTCTTATTGCCTATACAGTTAGTGTAGTTTTGATTAATCTCTCCACGGTCCTTGTGAAATCGTTAAAAATGTCTAAAGCGTATGGAAACGAACAGACGCAATGATTCAATTTGCGTACAACACAATTAATCACGTCCCGTGCAATTGGCTAACTTTATCAAAAATGTTTCAGTTTAATATTCATGTTGTGTTTGTAATCTGTTAATGTTGCACGTACTCTGTGACGTATTAAGTTAATTCAAGAATTGATCGTAAGATGACTTCCGTAACATTCCGATCTATAACCAAATAGTTATATTTTACTAAACTTATATTAACTATAGCTACTGTTATTAAAACAGTTCAAGTGTGCTGTCTATTCTGACAATTTTCATTCGTTTAACAACTTGTATCGACAGAGGGCACTACATGTATTATCATACGAGGCGTTCGTACTATAGCAATGTTAAAGTAATTACAAAAATGTAAAATAGACTAGATATCCAAGATGACACTTCTTCCGTTGCATAAAACAGCCGGTTACAAGCCTCTCGGAGACTTCGCAAAAATAGGTAATAAATCCTGTAAATTAGTCTTTGTCGTGGCCACCATAGAAGACCTAGTTGTGGGCCGAAATCACGTGCCGGAGATAATCGAGTTGCAGCGCCGCTACGCGTTAGTTATCACCACAAAGGATTAGTTAGTACGTAATTAATAATAATACAAAGACCATAAACTAAATGTTTTTTTTTAAATATAGAGGGCACTGTGGTCTATGATATTTGACATTTGAATTAAACAATCACTTACCAGATTAAGGTTGTATTAAATGAATACATAGAGTACTATTAACACATAAACGGCGCGATTTAAAACTGTTTAATCCGTTATCGCATTACCCTAGGTGTGGCCGCGCCCTTAATGCGTGCAAATTACTAACGTCCAAGTTTTACTTAACCTTTTGTGAATTGAGAATAAACATTTTATAACCATATGCCATACTGAGTTCTTGTTAAATAAAATATTATTAATAAATACCACTTTTCGATATGAATTATTTTAATTATTTCAATATAATTTATTCGTTATTTTCTATTTATGATTTTCTTTCAGTTTTATAAATGTTCCTGGCTTGATTTGTTACGTCAGTAATTTTAATTGTTAATGAAACAATCATCACCTCCCCCACCTTATCCTACACCCGTAGGGTCGGCACGCGTTTTTGTCCTCCAAATAACTCTGTCATCCGTCATCTCAGTCATCACTCCCTTCTTGATGTCACCTTTCACGCAATCCATCCATCTCTTTCTAGGTCTACCTCTACAATGTAAATGAAACAATATGTATACTAATGTTATAAACAGGAGAGATTTGTTGTATGTAATAAATACGTCAATTTCATTAATTATTTCTAAGACAAAGATACATTTATTATTAATCTTTGAATTCCTCAAACGAAGTCGCGAGCAAAAGCTAGTATTTGACATTTAAACGTAAAATACTTTATAGAAATCTTATAAAATCGTTGTTTTGTTGTGTTTGTTTTTAGTAGCGAAACCTCGGGCACGTAGCCTACTTATTTGGTAAATTAAATCGAGGCGTCGGGAGTTTTTCCCCGAATCGAGTCCCGCGGCCCAAATTAATTCAGTCGTATATTTTCCAGGGAATCCCGGCGTTCACTTTGTTATAACATTAGGTAACGTTGTATTGTTGTTTAATTTGTAACTCTATTACATACAAAGTCAGAACTTGTTCGTAACACGGACCTTAGAAACTCTTGGCAACTTAAATAATGCGTTTTAGTATTTCTTTATAAAAATATAATTTTTATCTTACTTATTTTACTATAAAACGGAATTCGACTAAAGATGACGAGCTTAACACGATTGGATTTTACTTTTGCGGGATATGAAGCTCAACCCGGCCGATGTAGGCATTATTTTGTCAACTTTGGCTGAGCCAGCATCAGAAGCGGCTGCACGATTACGCCTCCTCGTTTATTAAACATTACGAGAACCACTATGGGATTGACATGTTCTCCCAAGGACAAAAATCCCCCCCTTTTACAACATAGAATAAAAAAAAGAACGATTGGATTTAGCAAACAAACTAATTAAGAAAAGAACTTTAACGGTACGGTACGAAATTACGTCTTTATTTATAAAAATGAAATGATAAAACAGTTATATAATACAGCCAAAGTGTCGGCGCAATGTATATTTTCTAGCACTCATGTAGTGCACTCCAGTTAGAACAATTAAAACACTCGATTCCGTGACGGTTACGTAATGTTTCCGACTTTTTCCTGAAACAAACACTCACGTCGAGTGGCCACTAAACTCAAGTGTACTATGTACTGTTCAGAAAGGAAATGCATCAGGAAAAGTAAGTCTAAAAACGTAGAACTTGTTAATATTATTTCAGTATTTAATTTAGTAGAATTATAACATTGAAATAGGAATTGAAATATTCGGTCGATCAATAATTTGTAGAAATGACAAAAAACACCGACAACCTCGTGTGTAGAGTTTAACTGATAAGTCACACAAACGATAAAGGCTTCTATAATTTACACGTATGTTATCGCGCGCTATGCTAACGAAGCCCGAATTTACTTGTTCATTGTTGGGGATTCCCCACGGTTTAAACAGCTTTAACAGCTGCAACCCGCAGGGATCGCTTAAATATTTACATAAGTGCTGTTACAAAAAATAAATGTTTTTCTATTTTAAACTACGATTTTACAAAACATTTTACAGCGACGTATTTTAAAAATGTTACTAAAAAGCAACATTAATAACTAGAAATAGAATAAACAGAGTTTTAATAGAAACATTTTAAAACATCTCTAATTTTATTCCAAAATCACAATACCAAATTAAGCTCCAATGAAAATTGAAGAGGTCGGTGGCTCAGTGGTTTAAGCACTTGACTTGTAATCTACAGGTCTTGGGTTCGAATCCCGCTGCCATGTACCAATGTGATTTTTCGATTTTTAGAATTTTCGTATACATAATTTACCCGACGTTCTTACGGTGAAGGAAAACATCGTGATGCAACCTGCACATATCGGCGAAGAAATTCAAAGATTATGTGTGTAGTCAACCAACCCGCAAGTGCGGGTGCCAAGTGGCCAGCGTGGTTGACTTTGGCCTAGTCACCCCTAACTCTAGGGCAGGCTCCGAGCCCCTCGGTGGGGACGTATAGTGAGGTGGTAATGATGATGAAAGTTGAAGTTGCAGTTAAACACTTTGAACATACCGTCCATCACTGCGAGCTTCTAAGAAACTTAAGTGACCGTTTACTCGTAGCACGAGCAGTTTCCAGTAAGCAACTTGTCTTCGTAGACCTTCGACAGGATGCCTTTTAATTGACATTGTTAACGATGAGAATTTTAAGTTAAATCTGAATACATTTCGATCTAGTAAAGGGTACTAAGGGATCTGTTCGGTACTTCACCTTTTGTCTTTGAAAATTCAATTCAAACAATCGAAATTGTTTATTTTAGGGTACAAAGTTTTAATGAAATATATATTTTATAACTAACTAGCTGTTCGCGTGCGGCTTCATCCGCGGGAAATTATAAAAACTTTATTTGATTGTTTACATTTGTCAAATTATCATTGCAAATGTCAAAATGACATGACATGATGACAAACCATGGCAATATTTCTTCTTTGATGTTGGCAGCAACTTATGATCTCTTTCCCACATTAGGGTTTTTATCCAAAATATTTACCTCCTAAGTTTAATGGCGTGAAAATATATAGCCTAAAGCGTGACGTAAGTGTAGGGCTTTTTATTAATAAAGGAATTATTCAAAAATATGCTGTAATTGCTGACATCTTAGGCAACAAAGAAGTGTGTGTTTACGCTTTATTATATTAGTATAGATATAAGTTCTTAAGTTTCTGATCAAGCAAAGTAAATACAGTATTCGTTGAATTTGAACAAACTATCGTTATTTTACAAACATTTTATCGCCACTTTAAATCTATTTATTGAAAACATATTATAGAAAACGTATGTAGGGCAGTGCGAAACTGGCTATCCAATTAAAAACTGTTACTAAGTGCTAATTGTACGTTAAATTACTAATAATTACTCTATTACAAACACATCGGCCAATTAGCGGCCTGTATCCACTAGTTGCATTAATTCGATGTATACCAAAATCACTTGCATAATGTGCCTTTGACTATAGAGAAACGGACTAAGCAAAGAGCAGCGTAAAGTAAAGATGACACGTGCATATCATGCTGACGATTACGTCTTTATTAATGCACAATGAATCAATTTAATACTAATAACGAGCACATATGTGCAAGCAAGTTTAGAAAATATTTTTCGTGTTTATTTGGTAAAAGGGAATGCGTGTTTGACATGTCCTGTCTATTTCTGTCTATAGTCAAAGTGTAGAGCGGTTGCCACGCGCACTCGAATGTTCATGCGTTATGCGCGGCGAGTGGGACGGTAACCTCGCCGCGCCCGCGCCAGCAATGCAGCCAAAGGTAGCCATTTATTTTTAGCCGCCTGTTGCTTACTCGATTTAGACCTGATAAAATGAAGCAAGGCCACAGGACCTTACTGTTACTTTGTCTATTAAGGTTTTAGTTTTAGAATTAACACAACTATTAAAAGTATTATTGGGTTTAAGTTGGTTGGTCGTCGATAAAAGAGGAATTTGATAGTTTATGGTTTTAACCCTTAAGTAAATACATGAAATAAATTACGTAATTAGAAATAATTGTAAGTAGTAAATGTTCAAGAAAGATTACAATTTTTATTCTATCATTTTATCGCTGATTTTTATGTTATCCTCAAATATATTCAAATGAACTTAAAATAAATTATAATGAATAATTATTTATTAGATCAACCTTGTTAATAAACTTTGCAGTATATCGATTTTGAGAATAAAAATATAAATTAAAACTACATAGATCATAATAGTAAATCAGTCAACAGTTTTGAATTTAATGTCAAATGTACAAGTTGACTTCCTTATCTGAATTCCATTTTTAGCTATTTCTTAATAACTCAATTAAATCGAATTCATAGCATAAATCTGTCTTCAAATTTGTGAAAATTTGAGCCAGATAATTGCCATTTTTAGCGCCAATATATTAAAACTGGTTACTACGATTCTATGATTTAACACAATTTACTGATAAAACACTATTATTATGCCAATTCAAACAACTGTAGAATTTTTCAAAGTTAATTATTTCTCACTAGCCAGTTTATTAACCAGCTATAATTGACATCATAGGAAGTATAGAAAAATGATTAATCACATAATCGTCTATTAGTTCCGTAAATCGAAGCTTGTATTAAACCTGCTCGGGATTCCCCAACCTTCGGCTTTTGCTCCTCGCAGCTATATTTAGCGTGTGGGAAAACCTGCAACAAATGCTTCATACACTAACAAATAAGTTGTTTTTTATATAAAAAATGAATTCCAATAACTTAATATAAGTGTAATAAGTAGACAAAATATACTTCATTGTTTTATGAAGACATACGTATCAATAGACAGGACTAGACTAATAATGTAATCTACATAATCCGTACAAGTAGTGACATACGGTTTGAGCAATGTATATAATGTCCGCTCTATAATTTATTCGAAACTCTACCATTTGTCATCTTCAAGGGCATACTGGAAGAACATAAAAAGGTTGATGAAAAAACTTTTAACACTTATTGATTTTTAACAGCATTTAATAAATAACTGTTTTTATATTGCTAAAGATTTGATTGATTGGACTTAAGTCTGTATTTACGGCTACTAAATGTCAGAACTGATATGGTACTTTTTTTTTAACTTCATTAATTTATACAAAACGATTTGACCGCCTTTTTGTTAATGCAATGGTTAAAGAAAATTCGAGGTTGGTAATAAAATTTACAAGGTCGGTTAAATACTTTAAAAGCTGGCATTGTCAACATTTTACTTATGATAGCTATTTTACTGATTAAAAAAGTATTTAAGTATATACTTGGACTAGAAATACAGACATTTAAATACTTTGTGTTATTTATTAATTGATTTTACATTTTTTTACGAGCACTGTGTTACTCAAAATTATAGACACCGAGCTAACCTAAAATGTATTTGAAACACTGTTTATTTTATACAATAAGGTGGCAAACGAGCAAGTGGCCACCTAAATCCGCCGAAATGGCGAAGCTACCGCTGCCTATAGACATCCGCAATTGCAGATGCGTTGCCTACCCTAAATCGACGGAGGAGCAGACGCACAAAAAGAGGATATTTCCCCTTCCTATATATATAAATTCACTTTCCTTATAAGAAAAGGGTGGAACGGGAAAAGTACTAAAATTGGGCATCCGGCAGCACACTCATCAGACAAACGCGGAATTGCTCCCGCTTCACGCCTGTCTTGTGTGTGGTCGTGGTATTGCACCGGGCGAGCCGACTCATTCGTGCTAAGATGTTAAAGCGGGCTCTACCACTGTTAACACGCTCACTGCGTAACAGGCCGATATCGGCCTGACGCGGTACTAAAGATAGTGCGGACGAAGAAAACTATGTCCCTCTCGCTAGTGCGAAACGATTCTCTCAGGTGTATACATTACACCTGAAATACATTATGTTTCCACAAAGTTAAAGCAATTCAATCTATCCTAGTTCTGGTGGGTCATTTTGGCCCGTCACCGCACCGGATGAACAATGATTTTGCTTGCCGCAGTAAACGTGTTAAGTACACCCATAGAATGAAATGCTCTGTGCTATACAGCATATAAACTCGATCATCTAAACAAAAAGGTAATATGTAAATGATTTACGACGTTACCTCAATTACCTGCAATGCCAAGTTTAATAGCCGAGTGTAATCATTATGAACTAACGTAACAGTAATTATGAATAAGGCTGTTATTGCCTGTCACTTTATAATTACACTCAATGTTCATGCGGGTGAAACAAACTGTGTCTTAATCGTTAAAACATTGAAAGAGAATATACTTATTTTATGCCGGGTTGCTGAACTTTCCGTTTATATCATTACATAGTGATTTATTATTGTTAAGTCTAAGTTTCAACGAATAAAACTCAAGTTACATAGTTAGGAAACGCATTTCATGAAGTTATCAAAAACAATAACGAATGGTTAAAAGTTGTTCGGAAACCGGCCGTTAATGTTATATTATAAGTTAAACTAGATATTTGGTTCAGATGATAAATGGTGATTAAGCATGTCTTACTAATAAATGCGATGCGATTTAGATGGATGGATGTTTGTTAGAGTTTACTGTCTAAACGGCTGAATGGATCTTGATGAAATCTGGCTTAGATGTAGAACAAAGTCCCATGGTCCCTAAAATATGTTGTAGACATAATCATACTTAGGTGCTAAAAGTATTTCTTATTTTTGCTCCTGATTTATCATAACAATATTGTTTACCGGATAACATGAAGTGGACTGGTAATTATAATAATCATAGTGGGCTGCTCCGCAACGCCTCAATGACTCGATTGACTTCACATGTCTGTTTGTATTTGTGGCGAGAAAGATTCTAGGAATATTCAAGTACTAGCTGTTCGCGTGCGGCTTCATCCGCGTGAAATTATAAGAACATTATTTTATTGGTTACGTTTGTCAAATGTCAAAATGACATGACGTGATGACAAACCATGGCAATCTTTTTTCCATGATGTTGGCAGCAACTTATGGTCTCTTTCCCACATTAGAGTTTTAATCCAAAATATTTACCCCTTAAGTATAATGGCGTGAAAATATATAGCCTAAAGCGTGACGTAAGTGTAGGGCTTTTTATTAAAAAAAATAATTATTCAAAAATATACTGTGATTGCTGACATCTTAGGCAACAAAGAAGTGTGTGTTTACGCTTTATTATATTAGTATAGATTTAAATTATGAAAACAAACAAGTTATGTCATTTATAGGGAAAAAATCACAAAGTTGAGAGTAATAAATAGTGTTTTGTATCAATTTACCCTTAAGTCGTGGTTGAACATTGTTTAGAAACGATTAAACAAATTATCTTTCCCTGAAACAGTAAGAAAATCTCTTTGTTTACAAAACAAAATCGACCAAATCGTAACAAAACGGAGTTGACAAGCCGTCGTCTACCCTTGACATTCATTGACGTTCAAGCGTAAGCACCGATAATGCTTAAAAGTTTAATAAGTACATATGAAAATGAATTCTATAGCTATTAATAATTAGGTACATTTTCGTATGTAGGTGTCACGTCCGGGTATAAGGCATGTTGACATTTGTGTCCAGCCGTGGGATGATGAACGCCGGTCATCAAGTGCGTTGGAGATCCGTACACGCCTCTAGGTTCGGTTAATGAGAGAAACGGAACGTTTTTTTCACTTCGCAGAATTTAGATGGCCTCTGTTCGTTAGCACCTTATCATATTAAAAAAATATATATAAACAAAGAAACTTTCGATTTTCAAAAACATATAAATATTACGTTTTTGCATTTTTCCAATAGTGATAACTTTTGGATTGGAATGGGATAATGTTTGTTCTTTTTAGCAATGGATGGGCGAATAGATATTATTAGAGTTTGTAGCCTATAAACTGCTGAACTGATCTCGATGATATTTGGCATAGATGTAGAGGACAGTCTGGAAGAACACATAGGCCACTTACTTTTGTTTTTATTTTATTTCCACGCGGACGGAGTCGCGGGCGAGAGCTTGTCCTAAATATATTGAACAGTTATCAATGAAAAGGTTTTCAACATAAATCGTTGTCTACTGAGACTTCAGTATATTGTCATTTCCAGTTTCTATTATTTGAACTTTTGAAAGCTCCTGCGATCCTATTGCCAACGTATTCGTATTGTATCCGCTCCAATACTCTTAAAGGGAATTCATTTATACGCAGGGGTGATTAAGTTCGTAGCGAAGGAGCTTCCTCGCTTTCCTAAAAGCCGAGACTAAAGATTTCAAAGACACTAGTAACACAATCAACGGAACAAAATGTAAAACTCCAAATAGTATTAACGTACTTTTTATCCAGCCCTTAGTCTACATTTAAATAAAATTATAAACATACTAGTTTTCAGCTGCGACTCCGCGTGGAATATAAAAAACAGAAGTGACTATGTGTTCTTTCAAACTATGCTCTACATCTATGCCAAATTACATTGAGATCCGTTCAGCATTTTAGGCTACAAGCTCTTTCAAACATCCATATGTCTAAACTTTCGCATATAATATTAGTAAGGTTTTTGTCCTTACTAGAATAAAATGAAAACATTAATAAGTACTACTGTAGATTGATTATTCCATGAAAATGTTAAATAAAGACTATTATTAAGACTAAATGAAATTCAATTTCGTAATCCTGGAAGTTTCATTGTATTCTTCCGATAAACAAATGAAAGATAGAATGTAGACAAAGCCATCAATTTCCATCAAAATACTATAAAGAAAAGTAAGACCGTGGGCTGTATATTTGCTATTTTATGGAAACGGTGAAAGCACTTTAAACTCGATTGCTATTGCCTTATTACGTGTCATTATTTCTATCACAACGATAAAAGATATTTCTGTATATTGTGTTTTTTACAAACTAGCTGTTGCTCGCGACTTCGCCCGCGTGAAATTAAAAATATAGCCTATGTTACAGATAAATTACCTTTCAAACGGTGAAAGAATTTTTAAAATCGGCCTAGTAGTTTTTGAGTTATTGCAATACATACAAAAATACTTTTTCCTCTTTATAATATTAGTATAGACGATGACAACTTTTAAAATCATTGACCGACTTCCCAAAAGAAGGAGGTACTCAAGTCGTGTGTATGTTTTTTTTTTTTTTTTTATTTTTTTTTTATGTGTGTTACGGAATTACTCCGCCGCTAGTGGACCGATTTTGA